>BROF01002261.1:161870-173895 GCA_024346535.1 Eptatretus burgeri
AGGGGGCGAGAGAGAGGGGGCGAGAGAGAGGGGGCGAGAGAGAGGGGGCGTCACAATTCTTCTTCTTCGTTTGATATAACGTCACAATTGATGCTGGGGACCTGAGTACGTTTCCCAGGTGTTTCCCAAGTTATGGCCATTTATGATACGGTTGGTCTGATCTAATTGAAAAAATGCCCCAATCCAGTCATCGTTTATGAGAGCGAAGGAACGAAGCTGCACATACTGGCACGCACCTAAGGGCCCGCACCTACGGACCCGCACTAGTAATAAGAATGAGGCCAACTCTTACCTGATGTATTATGATGCTAACAATTTGTATGGGTGGGCTATGTCTCAATCTTTACCTTATGGAAAGAAAACTTAAATGGATTAAAGAAAAACATTATGAAAAAGTTTTACAAGAGATTGTTGTCTCCTCTCAAAAAGAATTGGATGAAGCTGAAGTTGGATATTATTTTGAGGTTAATTTAAAATATCCAGAAGAACTTCGTCACAAAAAAAAACCTACCTTATGCCCCTGATAAAGAAAGTCCAAGAAAAGAATGGTTAAGTGATTACCAACAGTCATTTAATATAAAAGGTAAATCTACAGAAAAACTACTTACTCCATTAAATGATAAAGAAAGTTATGTTTTGCATCAAAGGAACTTGAGACAATATTGAGCTACTAGTTTGAGAGAGAGGAAAATTCATCGGATTTTGAAATTGAAACAAAGTCATTGGTTAAAGAAGTATATTGATTTTAATTAAAAAAGAACAGAAGCAAAAACAGATTTTGAGGACTTTTATAAATCAATGAATAATGCTGTATTTGGAAAAACTATGGAAAATGTTTGGAATCGACAAAACATAAAACTTGGAAACTTGGAAACATAAGACTTGTTTCCAAGCTACATCTTGGAAACAGGCTTCAAAGTCAATTAATAGACCAAGTTTTGAGTGAGCAGAGGTGTTTTCAGAGAACTTGTGCTATTCATTTGAAAAAAAGAGAGTATTGAAATGGGTAAACCGATTTATATAGGAACATCAATTCTTGACTTGTCAAAGTGGTTAATGTCTGGCTATTACTACAATAATTTAAAATCAAAGTATAAGGATAATGTGTCATTGTTATATATGGATACAGATAGTTTTATATTAGAAATTAAGACGAGTGATGTATATGAGGATATGATTGATAATATTGATATATATGATACAAGTAATTATAAGTCAGGTGATGATTATTAAAGGTGGTTGTTTTCATTAAAGAATAAAAAGGTTATTGGTAAATTTAAAGATGAATTGGGAGGGAAGCTCATGAGTGAATTTATAGGATTGAGATCAAAGTCTTATGCTTTTACGTATGTTGATAATAATAACATTGAAAGGTGTGATAAGAAGCTAAAGGGAATAAAGAAAAATATAATCAAGGAAACAATAAACTTTAAACATCATAACAACTGTTTAACCTTAAAGAAGGAAGAGTACAGAAAAATAAATACAATAAGAAGTTATAAATATCAATTATATACAGAAGAGATAAATAAGAAAGCATTAGGAGCTTTTGATGATAAAATTTATATTTTAGAGAATGGAATCAATAGTCTCCCTTATGGTTATAGGTATAAGTGTTAAGATATTGGGTTGGGAATATTAACAGGCTACCGCCGTCTTTTTACTGATTTATAAACGATAGAACCAAGCAATAACCAAACCAAATAGTGGAGATGTAATCAGCCTTGGTATTTAAATGGAAAACATAAAGAATGTGAGAAATCTCAAATAAGTCTTATTGAAGAAATAACCGGGGTAAAAGTAGATAAAACAAATCAGCGGATAAATTTAATTACAAATAAGTTGGAGGATGTAAAGAAAAAAAATATATCCTTGAATGGACTGAAAACTTTGATGGTTATCAATTGAAAAATGGAAAAACAATTTACTACAATCTCAAAATGATATGTGGCTCAGGAGGTGGTCAAATAAGAGCATTAAGAGAAGTTTATCATTTAATTTCTGCTCAACAAAACACTTATACCAAGAACCAAGTTCCAAGTTATTCTTTGTGAATATACTCGATGGAAATGAATGTTATAAGAAAATTAAGTTATTCCTTAAAGTAGAACATGAGCAAATATTTGTTGGTTCGCTCTTTGAGTGGAATGAAAATATGAAAGGGAAGAAGTGCTTTAATCAGTAAGTCTCAATTTTACATTTGCTTGTATGGGAGGGAAGGGGATAGGTGGGGAGAAAATCAGTCTCAATTTTACATTTGCTTGTATGGGAGGGAAGGGGATAGGCGGGGATAAAATCACAATTTTACATTTGCTTGTATGGGAGGGAAGGGGATAGGTGGGGAGAAAATCAGTATCCTATTTTGGGCTTTGGGGCTTGAGTCAGAAAGTTTTTCCCTCCCCCCCCCATTTATTTGAATGGGAGTCCCAGAAACCCCATTTATCATCTACTCATGTGTCATTATAAAAGATCTTTGTCCAAGGTTATTATTTACTTTTAATGATGTGTATATTCATCAGGAAGAAGGTAATTGGTTTCGGGTCGTTTATTGTCACATATCTTTTCAACGCATATC
The DNA here is from genome assembly GCA_024346535.1 of Eptatretus burgeri. Lineage (NCBI taxonomy): Eukaryota > Metazoa > Chordata > Myxini > Myxiniformes > Myxinidae > Eptatretus > Eptatretus burgeri. The sequence goes on from BROF01002261.1 coordinate 164,446, forward strand.
TTTTCAACGTATCGCATGGAATTTGAGTTGAACAGGCGATCGTGACGAGCCATGACCTGCTCAATGCTCATGGCCACACATCTTTTCTACACACCTCTCACGGGATTGTGAGTTTTACAGGCGACTGCGATGGGTCATGGCCTGCTCATGGTCACATATCTTTTCTGCATATCTCATGGGATTGCAAGTTGGACAGGCGACTGTGACGGGGTGGGGAGGGGATTAATGGCTTGGAGTGGGGAGGGGATTGATGTCTTGGGGTTGGGAGGCGGAGGTTGAGGACTTGGGGTTGGTGGGAGGGCGTAGTTGAAGACTTGAAGTCATATTTTACATTGCATGGCATTTCCATGGGTCCCTGCTAGTTAATAGTTATGATATTAACACGGGGGCTGGCGGGATGGCCTGGAGGTATACACATTCATCTCTAAGTTGTATAGCCTGGGTTTGAATCCTGCTGTAAATCATCATCCCGGTGTTTCACAGGCAGGATGATTCATCAATGTGTGTGATGATGCTCGGATAGACGTTAGATGGGCATCCAGGCTGGCAGCATTCGTTAGTGGACTTTAAAGATCCCACAGTGTTCTTCACGAAGTCACCAGCACCATGACCAGATTCCAAATTCCTGCCCAAACCTTAATTGAATGTCAGGCCTGGTCAGCCAGTTCGTGAAAGACTTGAACCAAAATAAGTTCCCTCACACACCACATAAGAAAGTGGGAATAATGGGGGCCGCTAATGATGTTGCAATAGTCGTAGTAGTAGTACGTAGTCGTACTGAGATCAAGCAAAATCTAAGAATTTAGCCAATAGATAAAGATGATCAAATTTATGGATTAAGTTAATGGGGTAGGGCTTAAAGTAAACGTGACGGGTTTTGCAGAATACTCCCAACCTCACCCCCCACATACAAACATGGAGAAATCTCAACAAATATGCATCGTTTGGCAACCTTTGGGAGTGAAAAACTAATGAGCAAAGTTCTCAACCACCTGTGAATAGTAATCCCCAAATGCTCTCTCTTTAATGAATCATACATTGACCTCACTCTGTTCAGATTTTGAGCTATTCCCTATTAAATTTTCCAGTTATTATGCCATTTCTACTGCAAGCACTCTTGAGCCTCATGGTGAAGTGTAAAATGCAACCACTTTACTGTACAGCTGTTGAAAAGTTTGGTGCATAATTGCTCAATGTTCCAGTGGCACAATACTGCCACGACGTCACAAAGATCCTTCAATAGTTATTTTTGTCACGGATGGGACAATCATTCACTCATGGGGCTTGTAACGAGTGGTTTAGTAAAAGCACAGACAAACAAAACGAGACAAAAGGTGAAGTAAGAATTAAAACATCAGGATTCAAGACATATATCACTATGAACTGACACCATGCACTTACATGTCGATCAGGAAGTTTCCACGTTATATATTTGTGACCAACAAAGTCTGCATCTTGCTTGTTCAAACCAAAGTAGGAGCTCCTTTTCTTCAGAAAATGAACTCAAAATCTTCATTTTCAAAAGCAGGCAGATGGAATACCTGTCAGGTTACCTGAACCCTGATCTTCTCCTGGCAGAAATGTAGCACATCATTTCATAATCTCCAACTCGTAGCTTTTGGTATTCTATACCCTGTTGGCAAGTGGAGTTTGCATCCCTTTCCATAAATCCTTGGGCTACACTAGGTTGCAGTTGTGTTATTCTTTTCTCGTTTTATGGCGATTGGCAAATAGTTGGTGTCAGTGGATAACTTCTTTCCTCTCGGTTTACCAATTGTGCCAGCAATTCATCAAGAGTTGTCATTCCGCCAGCACGTTGTGGATCAAGAATCCATTTTTTTCGTTTCGATCGAGGTCACATCATTGAGATCACAAATGCTGAGGTGGATTGATGTTTTGTCCTTGATAAGGATGTGCATCTCAGCAGCTGTGGTAATGTTGTTGTTTGAAGTGAAAATGAGAGTCACTTTCGACTCAGGGTTGAGGCAAGTCATGCACAGACATGTTCCCCAATCTGAAGGCTTTGACTGGATGACATGCTTTGGAACACGACACAGAAATGTTGAATTGTGATACTCAAATCCTGCTTCTGCCTTCAATCTCTCATGAAGAATAGACAAAGTGGGCAAGCTGGTATTGGACAGGTTCACCACTGATCTTCCCTTTCTCTGGACAAGCTCTCGAAACATCATACCGATACATAAGTGTCTGCATTTCTTTAAGAAACTTAATTCGAACTCATCATCATGTTTCCTCAGCCATTTTGTTTGAGAGATTGATCCTCAGGTTGTGGTTAGATTCTATACTCCCTCAAAAATTCATTTTTCATTTTCATTCTTGACCTCGGAATCATATTTATCTATTGTATGCCATCTGGGATCACAGGAAGGGATGGCATTGGATCAAATTGGTGGAGGACAAGTCTTTTTCCAATTGTCTGGTCATTTTCTTGTCACGATTCAGTTGCTCCTTTAAACTTATCAACCGCTCTTCCTCCTTGCTACATCGACTCTACCTTATATTGTCACCCTTCTCGATCATGCTCTCTTTTCTTCCTTCGTTGTTCCCATTTCCTGATCTTTAATCCGATACATTTATTCACTGTGAAATTCAGGATTATAATAAGCAATCTGTTGTGCGATATCAACATTAGTGTATTATCAATGTCTTTTATTAGATGGTTAGTGGTTACTATTGGTGTTTTATTTCTTTGTATAGTTTAGTTAAATATGCAGTTTGCCTCACGATAAGCTTCACTCTTGTGGTTGATGAATTTTATTGATCTATCCATCTATCTAAGTGGTAGCAGAGTGTCTCCAAGTTGTTTGGTGTGTAACAATAGCCAAATCCAGGTGAATTAATCAGTCAATATGCCGAGTAGCACATGAGCTCACGTTGGGTAAAACAAGTTACTGTGGATGACATGAAGCAAATCAATGAAGCATTAATCCAGAATTCACTTACTTCTGTAATTTAGACCGGAATGTGTCATTGTAATTATCAGTACGTTTTGGAACAGATCCAAAGCAGATATGGCAAATGACAAAACTTGTGCAAAAGCTTGCACAAATCAGCAAATAGTTAGCTAATACTCAACATACAAAATTATGGAGATACATACAAATTTGCCAAAAACACTCCTGTTACTCTCACTGAAAAACCCACCAGGAAGTACCTGCCACAATATGTAGAGGCAAAGCAGCATAGTTCGAGCTCACAGAAGGAAAGCATCAAAAATAGTTACTTCAGGTTATCTATAAAATGTCATCGGGAGAACTCCTTTTCATATTCCAATCATAGCCACCCTCGATTCATGAGTCCATAGCTTTCCACCTGATGTGTCATGATCGATCACATCACTGAATGGAGGTTTACCGCCACTCAGCCATCCAGCTGGAGATTTTCTTTGCCTTGTTCTATTGTCATTCTCATAAACTCCATTTATATAAATGCACCCCTCCATGGCAGACTGCACACCCTGGATACATTGTTCAAATGACAGATTTCACGAGTAATCTTGTATAATTTGACTAAATAATTATATAACTGAGCAGGACCAAAAAAATTTAATCGACGTATTATACCTTACGTATATGACGATTTGTAAGGAGCAATTGCAAAATTTATCATGTCAGTCAAACAATCCTTTTCTACTTTAACAGGAACATGAGAAAATTATTAATTATTAACATCCAAACATGCATGATATTGCCAATGTATAAAAAACAAAATAGTTTTTACTGAAACACAAGATCTCCCTCCCGCCCCCCCCCCACCTGCCGCCAACCTTCTTCCTCCCTAGCCCTTCGCATTGCCACAACGCCAGTGCGGTATGACTCACTCCCTCTGTTAGACAAAGCACAGAGGGTCGTGACTGCTTTCGGAGATATGATTGAGATTGGCGTTGCAGCAAGGAAAATTAAACATGTTTAAGTGATATTGCATTAAATATGTAAAAGAGGATAAAACTAGAGAAGTATCTCGTCTTCAGTTGTCCTACCCTGCCTCCTGCCCATGATACACTGAAGCTTGTGGCAAGGTAGTTGTCCTGAAACAACTTGCCTTCACCTCATGGTGGGCTAATCAAACTGAAGGCAATCTCAGTTCCTTCCACAAAGCTCAGAACAAGTGTGTGTATCTACCCTCAGGAGAGCCAGAAAACAACATCTTTCTAATCTCAAGTCTGAACTCTCAAAACTCTCTCCCTCCTCCAAATCCTGGTGGCATCCAATCAAATCTGTTTCTGGTGTATGTTCTCCCTCCATCCCCTCCCTTACCTCAAATGGCTGCACTGTTGACACCGTACGTGAAAAGGCTGAATGCCTCAACTCCGTGTTTGCTTCTAAATCTTGTGTCCCAAACCCATCGATTTCTGTACCTACCTTACGCAGTCCCTGTCCCTGGACTCTGTGTCCATTTCTTCTAACAAAGTGGAGAGCTTGCTGTCAAGCTGCGGCTCAGATTCTGCGGCGGTCTAGATGGCATCAGCCCACGTTGCCTAAAAACCTGCTCTGCTACTCTTGCTCACCCTCTCTCTGTTCTATTATCTTCTCATTTGCTCAAGGTCATCTGCTATCTGCTGGGAAATCAGAAAATATTACCGTTCTGCAAAACAAAGGTTCAAAAACAGATCCCTGCAACTACAGACCAATCAGCCTTCTCCAAATCATCAGCAAGGTTATGGAATCAATCATCACTTCAAACATTAAATCCTTCATCTTCTCCAATGGCCTTATTTCCGATCATCAATATGGATTCAGACCAGGTCACTCTCCCCTGCATATGCTGCTTCTGTTCTCCCAACAATGGATGGAGGTCCTCAATGCCAGACATGAAATCACAGTTATCTCCCGCGACTTATCGTGTGCTTTCAATACGGTCTGGCACCCTGCTCTGCTCACCAAACTCTCTTCCTATGGTATCCAAGGACATCTCCACTAATGGCTCGCAGACTCCCTCCTGTCGCAGCCAACATGTGGCCCGAAATGGAGTTCTCTCATCCCCTCTTCCTGTCCAGGCTGGAGTTCTTCAAGGCAGTGTTCTGGGCCCTGTTCTTTTTCTGGTTTTCATCAATGATCTCTCTGACTCCCTGGAAAATCCTCTTTTCTCTTTGCTGATGGCTCCACCCTCTGTCGTACCATCTGTTATCCCTCAAATCGGCAAACAACAGCTTCTTCACTCTCTGCAGATGTGGATAAAATCACAAGCTGTTCCAACACATGGAACATGTCTTTCAATCCTGACAAATCTCACACTCTCACTATGTCTCTCTGAAAGGACCTTCTGAACCCCCCCCCACCCCACCCCACCTTCATTCTCAACAATCCTCTGGAAGAAGTCCTTTCATTCAAGCTTCTGGGTCTCACTATTTGTCATGATCTTTCCTGGGAAAGCCACATTTCCAACCTGGCCTCCAAAGCCAGTCGACGAGTGGGCATCCTCCATCGTGCAAAGTCCTTCCTTGGCCCACCTGAGCTCCTGACCACATACAAAGCTTTCGTCCACAGCCTGATGGAGTACTGCTCTCCGCTCTGGGCTGGTGCTCCCGCATCTCACCTTTCTTGGCTTCATGCTGTGAAAAACCAAGGCATTTAGGATCATTGGTATCTCCTGCGATGAGGCTGAGCCTTTGGGCATCTCACTCTCTCACCGCAGGCAAGTTGGTGGTCTTTCTGTCTTATACCGTCTCCTCTCCGGCCTCACCCCCTGCTCTGATTTTGGAAAAACTCCCAAAATCACGAATCACTGATCACCTTCACCCTATCATTCCTCTTTTTCCTGCCTTTGGAACAAACTTCCACACTCTCTTCAATCCCACTCTTCCCTCAGGTCTTCAAAACAGCTGTTCACCACCACCTATTATCATCCCACATCCAAAACCACAATCTTTTCTACCCCCGCTAATCCACCCCAAACCTACCTCCTTCAAATTCCTTGTTTTCCTTCCAGAAAGTCCCTGTCATGTAAGGACCTGAAAGTCCCTGTGGTATCCATCTTGTTTACCCTGTGTACCCTGCCCTATCCCTCTCCCTTCCACGGATCTCCTCATGTCTCTGTTCCCCACTGTTTTGTCCTTCCCTCTCCCACCCCTCTTGTCTCCTGCTCCCTTTGCTGTACGTTCTGTTTGTTAGCTCTTATATGAGCCTTGACAGTGTGTACAAAAAAAAAGTACGATGGTGGTTCAAAGTTCAGGTGGACCTTTTGTTGAAGAATATGCAATTATGTATTATTTCAGCATTTGATTGATGTTGTGGTAGTAAAAATGTACGAGCATTTGATTGATTAAACATCGAGTAGACACAGAGCATTTCACTTCCCTTATATTAACTCAATGGTAGAAATTTGTGAAAACTTGAAATTATAAATGGGTGAATAGTTTGAAAGGAGAATTTTTAAAGGCACTGTCAGAACCAAAAACTTATTTATTTTCCCGATTACTCTTCCCACTGTCTCACCAATGCGCTTGGTGTCATTAATATCCAGTTCTGGTTCTTCATATGGCTTTAGCAAATCATCTTCAAAGCTGACATTCATCCAGCGATCCTTCATTATTTGCTGTCACAAAGCACACAACAACATCCTGTCAAGTTAAACACATCCTATGTGTATCACAAGCCCCAAAAATGTTTTATAAGCAGTACACTGTTTGCATGTCCATATTAGTGCAGTTTGCGATCATCAAGGTGGTATAATAAACAAAAATACTTTTGGCATTTAGTCACGAGTTATAATAGAGGCTTATAACCGCAGATCTCGTGTAATGAGGGCTGGCAGGATGCCCGAGGGCCAAGACCAAGAGGTACGCACACCTGTCTCTGAGCTGTATATCGTGGGTTTTAATCCCGATCCAGCTATAAACTGTCATCCTGGTGTTTTGCATTAAGGATGATGCGTCAATATGTGTACCGTCCCTCGGATGGATATTAAGCCAGAGGACTAGTTATGCCTATGCTGGCTGTTGGTGGACCTTAAATATCCCACGGTGTCTTTTGCCAAGAGTAGGTGAGCTATCGCCAGGCACCCTGAACAAATGACAAGTTCTTGCATCCTTCGTGTGGAATATCCTTCGTGAAAGTGGGACCCATCCAGGGTTGTAACCCTTACCATTTTTATCAGTAGGAAAAAAAAAAAAAGAAAGAAGGAAAGGGAAATGTTGACTCGCAAATCCATGAATTATTTTGAAGGTTTCTCAGCCAATCATCTGATATGCATGCCAGATAGGACTCACAGGGGAGAAAAGGCTTTCCCTCCAGAGTTATTTTGAAGGTTTATTCATGTTGTTTTTCATATATGTACTAAAGTGAAACAATAATTCAAAAATAATGACCACGTGTGAAATTAGATTTTTGTGTCACTGAGATAAACACACTGGACCTAACTACAATATTTGTTATGTAGACAATTCAGAGGCTATCGTAAGTAGACTATCGAAATATAGGAACAGCGAATTATCATAAAGGCAGCAAGACTTCTACTGCCCATACTCCTCCGTACTTTAACCTTAATTTTATTCCATGTTTTGTACCTCCAAACTGCCGCGTTTTAGTGGATTGAGTACGAGGAAACGTTTGAGGAGGTTCTCACAATCAGTAGACATGTAGAAGGGGATTCGATATTTCCCTCGCAAAACCTTCTCCCTCAGCTCCTGCAAGACATTGTAAATGCAAACGGAATGAAAAAAAACATTTAACTGCTGATATTACAGAATCAGATTCTCATGAGGTTGTAGTCACAAATGTTGGAATTTCCATCTTAAACAAGAAATTCAATTGCATTGTTGTGGAAATTCCAAAGTCAAGGTGAGGGAGTCAAGAATGAGGATATTATTAAAGTAAAATACAAACCATAAAATAAAGACTTCCTGGTTTCAGTGGTCTTATTGTGTAAATATGTGGCCTCTACTCTGAGACATATTTCCAAAGCTAAGGATAGAATTCCAGATTAGCTCATCCATTCAAGGAACTGTTGTCATTAAAAATTTAGTGTGTTCATTCCTGTCTCTCTTTGTGCATGTGTGCTGGAGCCTGCGACCTACGTATCGGTCCAGGCTGGATATACAAGTGTTTCCAGCAGCTCAGCATGCCCTGAGTTGCATTCATTCAGTTACTCTATCCAATGTAGATACTACAAGTGTGCTTCAAAGTCAACGATAACTTTTCATTGTAGAATGGGCAAAAAAATATGATGAATGCCAATATTTTGCAGAACGATATTGTGTACCCCATACAAGTCATATAGGAAATGACAGTAAGGCTTGACAAAGCATTTTTGATAAACTAAAGACAGCAGCTAACATTGTTCGGGGTGTGGAACAGGAGTGCAGTCGTATCATAAAATGGTGCTGCAAGTTCAAAAACAGCTGTGACTCTGTGAGCGATCTTTCGCATTCCCATACGCAACCAACTGCTATCACTCAAGCAAATATGAAACGTGTTGAACGGGTAATTTTGGAGATTCACCGGATCATTAAATGTGAAATTGCAGAGCATTTGGATGTCAGTGTTGGAAGAGTGGCAACAATCGTTCATTCTCACTTGAAATTTGGGTTCCAGGTTTGCTCCACATGGAGGTTGAATCTGCAGCTGGTGCTTGCACCTCATTCAAAGCTCAGTTTCCCAAACAGGATCCATCATGTTTTCTGTTATGGCTTCGTTGCTGTGTTCTTCAAAAATTGTCTTCTCTGAAATGGCTGAACAGATTGCGGCGAAACTTTACAAGTATGATCGCCTATCCATGTGGAACAAAAGGTTTACATATATGATGTCAAAGGTCACATGATTTGGCAGCCATATTGAATTTACCGTGCAGCCGAAAAAATCCTTCTCCAGAACGGTTGGACATGTCGAGAAGAAAATTCACACAAATGTTTGCAAGCCTTGGAGATACCAGAGTATTCACAAATAACTGATTTCACATGGTCTAGCAGCCATGTTGGCTTGAGTGAAAATTTTAATTAAAAAAAAATTATCTCTTGAACCGCTTAATCAATTGATGTGATACTTCATAGTTATCATCTAGTAGTGATAGGGAATACATATATAAAATTTCAACCTAAACGGACACATGGTGTGGCAGCCAGAGTTATTTAATTTTTTTGAATTTGGGTTCTCTGATTTTTATCCCGCCCCTCGGAGGGAGGGAGCGGGATATTGTAATCGTCTGGTTTGTTTGTCTGTTTGTAACTTGGCGAAATCTTCGATTTTGTCAAGTATGTTGGTTTGTTCCGTTTGTTGGTTTGTTATCTTGCCAAAACGAAGTTTTTGCAAGATATGTTAGTCAGCTTGTATGTTTTTTTTTGTTTGTTTGTTTGTCTGTAATCACGTATAAAAAATTCTGCAGAGCACAGTTATCATTGGAGATTTTTGTAACTTCGCATATCAGAGGCCTATAGAGGTCCCTTTCAGTGCACAAAATTTTGAAGGTCAAGGTCAAAGGTCAAGGTCACTTTGT
>BROF01002261.1:174917-191865 GCA_024346535.1 Eptatretus burgeri
TACGATCAGAATGAAGGCAACAAGCACCGATGATAAGTTGTTGATTGTCACATGGTGGCTTTAAATGAGTTGTGAAAAATTTTCAATCTGCTGCCGTTACCATGACAACGCGCGCCTGATAATTGTTATTTGTGACGTCGCGTCATTTTATTTATGTACGAACAAATAAACACCACACATTCCATGACATTACAGCTTGGACCACCACATGGAAAGGTCAACTAATTTGCCAAGTGTCGTGCTAAGCACGATTTTTAATTTGTCTGTTTGTTTGTTTGTCTGTCTGTCTGTTAGCAACTTTACGGCAAAACGGCTTTAGCAAACACTATCAAATTTAATCCACAGGTGGGCAATGAACCTTGGACGACCCCATTACCTTTGGGTCCAATTGGATCAAAGGTCAAGGTCAAGGTCACGAAAAGATCAAAATCGTTTTTCACTCATAACTTCGTCAAAAATGATCTGATTTACTTCAAACTAAGCTTATAGTAAACATTATTCTATTTGTCACTTATAATCCTACCCATTTCTATTGTGAAAAATGCATATTTGTGAAGATTGGTAGGGTCCGAAGTTTTGGGGGTCATGGTCATCGGTCAAAATTACAAATTTTCCATTTAAACTAAAACATGGTTACGAAAATACAACTTTACGGGAAAACGGCTGGCTCAAACACTGTCAAATTGTATCCACAGGTGGGTAATGAACCTCGGACGACCCCATTAACTTTTGGGTCCAATTTGGTCAAAGGTCAAGGTCAGGTCACGAAAAGGTCAAAATCGTTTTTCGCTCATAACTTCGTCATAAATGGTTTAATTGACTTCAAACTAAGACTAAAATATTCCTTATTCTATTCCTTAGAATTAACATTCAGGTTAAGGATGTATCAAATTTAAATTTGATCCACAAAATAACTTTATGCCTTAAATGGGTGGGATTTGTTGAGCCTGGCACCACTTGTTTTTGCTGTTTTTGAATAAGACTCACTTGGCTGTGACCGGGTGGGTTTTAGGGTAGAGGTGTAACAGCTGAAATGCGAATCCTATCCAGGTTCCTCCTGATGACTTCATCTTTTCTTTTTGCTTGTTCGGGTTCCTTCTGATTATTCCAATGCAGCACTATACCTATTTGGTCTTCCATTTGATTTGAATTGAATTTCTTTTAGTCCCATTCTAAATTCAATTGAATAGTCATAAAAAAGTGTCATGGATCAGGGTCAGGTGCCCAATCAAAGTGGGGTTGCATCAAAGTGGGACGTCTTGGTACCCGGTCATCAATGCTGGCAATTATAAAGTGGCAGTTCTGGTTATATCTCATTAATTACGTCACACACCAGTACACAAACTCACACAAAATACACCACACAAAACAAGTCCTGGCAAGGGCTTGCAATCTCTGATTGCTCTTTTTCTTGTTGCTTCTGTTTCTGTTTTCACTCGGCATGCTTCGTTTTTGCTCCTTTTCTCCAAACTAATTCCATTTGTGATCCCTCAGTTTAATCCCTTTGCCCTCCTTGCTCCCAAAAATACAAGAAAACTCTTATTCACGCCACTAGAAACTTAAATAAAACAACACCACCACCACCAAAACAAACTCAATCTGCCGTACACAGTTCGACTTTCATGATCTATCCCTTCTCCTTTTCGACATCCCCAAACTGAATCTTCACTGAATAAAGCGTTTCTTCTTTCAAAAGCTCTAAATAAATAACATTTCATAAATGCTTTTCAAATGCCTCAATCTCCTTACTACTCCACCAGGAACAACCCATGCATTCTTAAACTTCTTCATCATAATCACTTCCTTTTCATATTTTTCACAAGACATCATTCCCAAAATCTTTTCACTCCAAAATGCTTGGTTCATCCACCCTCCTCTCATACCTACAGCTCCACATTCCTCCGTGCCTTCAGCGGCAAACATTTTACCACCCCTCCCATGAAGTCTATTGTCTATGTACAGTGCCTTCATAAAGTATTCACACCCCTTGACTTTTGTTACATTTTATTGTATTACTTAACTACTTAATGGATTCAATTTAAATTTTTGTCACTGACCAACACAAAATACTCCATAAGGACAAAGCAAAAACATGTTTCAGAAATCTATGCAAATTAATTAAAAATGCAAAGCTGAAATATCTTGAGTCAATAAGTATTCAACCCTTTCGCGATGACACTCCAAATTGAGCTCAGGTGCATCCAATTTCCTTTGATCATCCTTGAGATGTCTCGACAACTCGATTGGAGTCCACCTGTGGCCAATTCAATTGATTAGACACGATTTAGAAAGAAACACACCTTTCAATATAAGGTTCCACAGTTGACAGTGCACGTCAGAGCAGAAAGTCTACCATGAAGTCCAAAGAACTGTCTGTATAACTGAGGGATAGAAATGTGAGGAGGCATAGATCTGGAGAAGGGTATAAAACAATTTCTAGATTGTTGAAAGTTCCCAAGAGCACAGTGAGCTCCATCATTAGGAAATGGAAAGATTATGGAATGACCCAGACTCTTCCTCAGTCTGGCTGTCTGACAAAACTGAGCAACCAAGCAAAAAGGACCTTGGTCAGGGAGGTGACCAAGAACCCAATGACCACACTGACAGAACTACAGAGTTCTTTGGCTGAGATGGGAGAACCTGCCGGAAGGACAACAGTCTCTGCAGCACTTCACAAATCTAGGCTTTATGGGAGAGTGGCCAGACGGAAGCCACTCCTGAGAAAAAGGCACACGACAGCACGCCTGGAGTTTGCAAAAACACACGTGAAAGATTCTGAGAGTATGAGGCGAAAGATTCTGTGCTCTGATTAGATGAAAATGAAACTCTTTGGCCTGAATGCAAAGTGCTACGTCTGGTGGAAACCAAGCACAGGTCATCACCCATCTAACACCATCCCTACCATGAAGCATGGTGGTAGCAGCATCATGCTTTGAGGATGCTTTTCAGCGGCAGGGCTGGGAGACTTGTAAGGATAGAGAGAACAATGAATGGAGCCGAATATAGGAAAATCCTTGAGGAGAACCTGCTTCAGAGTGCAAAAGACATTAGACTGTGGTGAACATTTACGCTCCAAGAGGACAATAACCCTAAGCATACAGCCAAAGCAACACTGGAATGGCTTCAGAAAAAGAATGTGAAAGTCCATGAGTGGCCCAGCCAAAGCCCAGACTTGAATCCCATTGAGAATCTGTGCAAATACTTGAAGATTTCTGTTTACCGACGCTCCCCATCCAACTTGACAGAGTTTGAACAAATCTGCAAGGAAAAATGGGAGAAAATCCCCAAATCCAGATGTGCAAAGCTGATACAGACATACCCAAGAAGACTCAAAGCTATAATCACTGCCAATGGCACTTCTACAAAGTATTGACTCAGGGGGTTGAATACTTATTGACCCAAGACATTTCAAGTTTTCATTTTTAATCAATATGTCGAAATTTATAAAAACATGTTTTCGCTTTATCTTCATGCGGTATTTTGTTTAGATTGGTGACAATTTTTTTTTATTTAATCCGTTTTAAATTCAGGCTGTAGCACAACAAAATGTGAAAAAGTCGAGGGGTGTGAATACTTTCCGAAGGCACTGCATGTCCAGTTTGAGAATCCTCAGAAGTCAATTTTGCAGAGGCTGTGTGCACACGACAATCAATTCCCCTTCTTGTCCATTAATGGTGGCAAACCCTCCATATCACTACCCTTCCCCATCTCAGCTCCCCCTCTCTCGCCTCCCCCCTCTCTCGCCTCCCCTTTACACCTCCCCGCACTCTCCCAACTCCCCCATCTGCCCCACACTTTATCAGCTTCCCCCCACCTTAACCCTCTACTTGCTGGTTTCCACATTCCTGTGCCCTACATCTACCACATTCCTGGTCCTCCTCCCCTGTCCCCAATGGTGTGGACCTCAAACATCCGACTCCTCGACCTGTCAGATCTCTCAATCCAGGCTGCTGCCGATAAACCGTACATAATCTATTTGACAGAATCCTTCCTCTCATAAGACATCCCTGATTCCTTATTATCTCTACCGAGCTCATGTCTCCTCCGGTTTGATCAACCTGAATTCCGTCCTGGCAGCAGAGTTGCATTTTACATCAGGAATTCCATTTATTAACTCTCCGTGCGCTGCTCTTACACCTCCCAAACCTCAGGAGTACCTCGGGCTGCGACCTCCCCAAAACCCCCACCTCTTGTTCCTCTGTTGTTGTACCATCCTCCAAATAGCGACTGAATTGGCTGATTTGGCACAATATGTCTCTGATGGCCATACCCATCATTAAAGACATCATACGATGGAAAAATTGATTTAACACCGACAACAACAGCAATGAAGCCAATTAAAGATGTCTGGTGTCGATGGGTAGGTCGTGTGGTGCACACATTAAATGGGATTAGTCCAAATCAATTGCTTCATTGAGAACTAAGGCAGATCAATTCAGCTTGTTAATCAGTTAAAGACCTTTAAGGACTGTCTGAAGAGCAAGTGGCCAATAAAATTATGCACATTCAGCTGCTTTTTTCAGTATGAGCTCACATCGTTCCTTACTGTACAAGGGATACACTTACAATGATATATATATATATGACCGTTTTTACAGCCATTTTTCCCTGCTGTGCAGGGGTTGGGCTTTTTCTTGAGGCAATGTTTTATGGCCGGATGCCCTTCCTGACGCCAACCCTGGTCGCCTCTTACGACACACAGGGATATGGTACACCTATTCTAACCGGGGCATACACCGGGATCAGTACACTGGTACTCATTTCGCCGACCTCGGAAGGATGACAGGCTGAGTCAACCCCCTGGTGTTAATTCAGCAGCCAACAGGGCTTGAACTCAGGACCCTGGGATCCCAAGCCACCACCCTAACCACTAAGCCAACACCAGGCTTACAGGATACACTTACAATGGTTTGAACAAAACTAGAACGACACTCGGTAGAGCGCATACCTCCGGCAGGATGAACAGTTTACGTTTTGTGATAGGCCCCACTATCCCACTAACCCTACTGAAAGGCCAGATATGAATCCGAAGCTTAACCAAAATGGAATCGGCTTGTTCTCGTCACCAATCCAACTCATTCACCTAGTTTTGTCATAACTCATCCACAACTTTTTGAGATAGCAGGCTATGTATTGTTTTTGGCCACATCTCTCAATAGTAAAGAATCACTAAAAAAATAAAAAAAAATGCTCGTATCAGGATTCAGATCTTCACCAAAATCAAATCAATGCATCCTTGTCACACACCAACCTGTCCACCAAGTTTTAACATAACCTGGCCATAACTTTTTGAGATATCCTGCACACAAATAAACAAACAAACAAACAAACAAACAGACAGACAGGGGCGAAAACATAACCTCCATCCAGCGCAGATGGCCGAGATAACTAGAACGGCACTCAGTAGAGCGCATACCTCCGCCAGGCTGAAAGTTTATGTTTTGTATCCCATTGATTGGCCGGATATGACCCAAAATCAAATCAATTCTTCCTCGTCACACACCAACCTGTCCAACAAGTTTTATCATAACCCGGGCACAACATTTTGAGATATCCTGCTCACAGACAGACAGACAGACAGACAGACAGACAGGGGTGAAAACATAACTTCCGTCCACCTTAGGTGCCAGACACGGCAAGTGACGTCACATAACATGGCAAAGTACAAAAACAAATACAAAATTAAACTAGAAAGCATGAAATGCAAAGCCTGTCCGCATTGTATTCGGACTTCTTCTTTTGTATGCTAAATGGTACCTTTGATCTTATGACCAAATTCTTCATTTGTCTTCTCCATGTATTCAAAATAAAGCTTTGTTGAAAATCTCATGACAAAAGCTTAAATGGTAAAAAAAAGAAAAAAGTTACAGCCGGGACAGGCACACAGACAGACACAAATGATTGCAAAATCCAGTGCCATGATATTGAAAACATTGTCACACCATCCAAAATAGTCTGGACCAAATTCTGATTAAGTTAATTAAAAAAAAAACAATAAATTGTATGCCGGGCTCAATTTTCACACTTTCAGCCTCCAAAATGAAAATCAAAATGGCCGTCTTTTGAAAATGATATTTGGCATGATTTTGATCCCGAGTTGACTGATTGTCTTGAATTTTCTGTCCAAATGCATATTGTATTCACCATTGAGTCTGTTGATGAATGAATATGCACAATCATATACCATGGCAGCCATCTTGAATTTCAAGATGGCTGCATTATTTATCCGTAATTTTATAACATTATATTGTATGTCTTTCAGCAATTCTCCATGTTAAAGTTTTGTTTTCTATTATAGGTTCTGAACACTGACAATATGGAAGTCACCCAGTGTCTGAAGACTTGTGTGCCAGTTTCAATGAGCTCATGCATTATATGCCAGGAACACAGACCAAACTTGCCCCCAACTACACAAAACAGAGGAAGGATTGAGAACTTTGGAAACATCCACACGACGACGCCGGAAGTTTAGAGATATCAAAAACCATGATGCACTCGACAGAATACAAACAGGTAAATCTCCCCAGGAACCCATTCTGCGTCACAAAAATTGTTATTCGACCTATACCAGCAAAGATAAGATTTCCAGGTTGGAGAGAGCTAATCACACCGAGCCCACACAGAACAAATCAGCATCTACCTCTATGTCTACTACTCAAATACTCCATAGTGGTACAAGACCACTCAATGCAGATCTTTGCATATTCTGTCAAAAACCCTCTAAATCCAAGTTGATATCCATTCAGACAATGGAAGTGAGTACTCGTATCTTAGAAGCTGTGCAATATGATTAGCACTTAAGTACATGTGGTGGTGTTGAGGACCTAGTGGCCACTGAAGGAAAATATCAAACAGTGTGCCACCAACAATTTAAGAGCAACACCCAGGGAAACAACGCAGCAACACAAAAATCTGACCTGGAAATGGTGCGGCTATGTGTCGAATTGGAACTCGATGCTGAACATACAGATGTTCTGGATTTACAGGAGGTATGGATGAGACATTGTGACATAGCTCAAAGTTCTGGTTTCAAAATACCCCCATCGTTCAACAGCCATATGACCATATTCACAGATACATTATCAGAGCATCTATATAGTATATATGGTGTCATTGTTCTCCACAATCAAGGACGAACTGACAACCGTATTCTTCCATCACCATTAACGTATGCACACACGCCAGTATCAACGATAAGGCAACAGGCTGCTGCTGATGAAAAGGACTATGAATCCGACATTCCATCATATGTACCAGCAGAAGGAGATAAAGAGTTCCTTGATCTGGTTCACGTGGTGCTGAAGATGAGGAGGGATATCTTATCCAAACCACCATTCAAAGGCCTTGATCTAAATCAGAATAACTTCATTGACTGTATACCGGATAATCTGTATATGTTTCTCAACCTCATGCTTGGTGGGCAAGAGGTTCTGGAAAACCAAGGCAGTGAAGATCATAGTAAATGGGAAGAACTGAGGCATACTAGAATTCTCAGTATCGCACAAGGTCTGGTATATGTGGTGAGCAAACATTCGACACCCAAGCATATTGGACTTGGTAGCTGTCTTCACCAGGCTACACAATTCAAACAACTAATTCAGTTGTTTCATAATGCAGGCCATATCATGAGTTATAAAGCTATATTAAGGGTGGACACAGCTCTTGCTGAAAAAAACTCTTGAAAGCATGGATGATAATGGATCCGTGATTCCACTTAACTTGGTAGAAGAGAGGTTTGTCAATTTCACAACGGAGAATATCGACATCAACGAGGCGAGTCTGGATGGAAAGTATATTTTTCACGCTACTCAGTCTGCTGCCTGGCAGAGAGGCACACCACCTACCAATACACAGGCCAACATACAGCCCTCCAAGAATGACACATTGGTTGTTCCCAAACTCATGAATGACATACATCCAGAAAATATACACGGTCGAGTCCATCCATGGTTCGAGGGCCCAATATTGGAAGAATGGCTTGCAGATTCTGGGGAAAACTTGCAAATACATGGATTGTACATACAATACCTTGCAGAAAAAATAATATATAAATTTAACATATATACATATATATATATATATATATATATATATATATATATATATATATATATATATATATATATATATATATATATATATGAAAAAACAAAGACCCACTCACATCTCTCACCTGTGAATTTAGGAAATAACCAATTAGCTCTCATCGAATCAATTAAACCCAGGTGGCTATGATTATATAAATAAATCGACTCCTCCCATGCTCATAGAGCCGAAGAAGATGCATAAAGCAACCATGAAAGGCAACCCAAGGTAAGCCCTTTGCTGTTTCAAACCCTTCCCAGATTTCCTCCACAGCTGTAAAGTCGTTCACACATAGTACACACGAGAATCCCAATGCTGCACCAACCTAAGCTGCCGGACAGGTATCATTGCTGATTGGCGAATCATCAGCGATAGTGCAGACATAAACCTGCACTACTGAGACTCCCAAGCATGTACAATGTGTAAACATCAAAAGCAGCCAATATATAAATGAAAAAACAAAGACCCACTCACATCTCTCACCTGTGAATGGAGAGAATAACCAATTAGCTCTCACCGAATCAATTAAACCCAGGTGGCTGGGATTACACAAATAAATAGACTCCTCCCATGCTCTTCTTGCCAAAAAAATATATATATATATATATATATATATATATATATATATATATATATATATATATCTGAAATTTTGTGTGCCGATAAACACTGAAGCCAGTACACCAGAGAAAATTCACAGAATTGTCAGACATCGATCAATGAAAATATAAATAAATGAAAAAAAAATACAGGTGAGTGACCTCAGCCAATGGGGAAGCACGGTAATTTTGTGTGCTGATGGACATCAAAGCCGATACATCAGAAAAAAAGGTCACAGAACCGTCGGAAAGCATCTGCAAATGAAAACAAAAGCAAATGAAAAATAAATGAAAAATCAAATGCAGGTCAGCGATTCGAGAATCGGGAAGCACGGTTCATCTGCTTACACAATGTGTAAGCTAATATGTATGTATATATACAGCATGTGTTTATATATTTTACACACACAGGCTTCTCACTGTTTCAGGAGTATTCCCAATCGATTGAGCTTGTATCACATCTCATTGTGCCACCTTCAGAAAACTAATGGATAAATTGTGTCTCGTGCCATCATCAGTACGATGTTGTGATGCCGAAAAGAACATTAAGGATATTTGTGTCTCTTCGGCCACACAATCTGTAAACGTTTATGGATATTTTATGCGTCTCATGCCCGCGGATTATGGAGAACACCAATTGCGTGCCGATTGTGTCTCTCGTCAAGATGTGCCGTTAGGAAAGAACATCTTCAATGTTATGAGAGAATGACGTGTCGTTAGGAGAGAACATCTTCAACTCAATCTTCTTCGTTAATTGTTCCAAACTTTTCTGGATTCAAGTGAGGTTATGAAGGTCCCCCATCTTCATCCAAGTAAATTCATAATCCTCAGCACCTTTTTGGTCAAGGAAAACACTGTGTTCGAAATGAATGATTTCAAAAACCAATTTACATTTTTAACTACTCTCGTCTTTCCTTCACATACCACCAAAGTTTACATACAACTTGAAAAGTTTTCTTCTTCTTCCTTCGGAGGCAGCTGTGAATGAATTACAAATCAAATGAGTGAATATTTTTGTTGGTAAATATCTATTTCCATTTCGATTTAATGACATTTAAAAAAAAGGAAACTCATCCACTCTGTGCTAGTTCAACACTCGAGTGGCTGGCTGATCATGTGCATCAATAAAAGGCATTTCTATCTCCAATGGCTGGTGTGGGGTCAATGGGGGCAGGTCAATGCCTGCTCATTCTCAAACCAAACTTGGCAAGTGCGGCGAGGATGTCAAAAACACCTCAACATCAGTTTAGGAAGGCCAAGTCCTGCAATGGACACTGAAAACATTGTTACGGTTGTGGGGGTAGATGGAAGGATTTAATAGGGAATTTAGCATTGTGTAGAGTTGCTTGATCTGTGGACGAGTAGAAAGCATCTCAATGTAATTAAGTTAGGGATTCTGTGAGCTTAAGTGTTACGTGTCACCACACGAGGGGTGGTGCAGTGTTAATTAGCCTCGGAAGTAAGAATAAGTTCCCCAGTATGTGATTGCCTTCTGTGATTTTCCCAATGTTTTTTTTATATTTCAAGATCGACAATAAAGGGGGTGGGGAGGAGGAACACGTCCCTGAAACGACAACAAACGGGCAGGAAGTTCCGCCTTCCTGGGTTTGGTGCATGCAGGATATAGAGCACACAGGGGAGAGAGCGTGGATGAGAGGCTGGCGCATTGCAAGGGGCTTCGGACTACTGCATAGGACGGGAGATCGGTCGCACGTGTGGTTGGTGAGAGACTTCTGACCGGATAGAAAGAGAGATCTATGTGATCGAGGTCGAGGGCAGGCAGGCTTGCTCAGGTGTGGATCGTCGAAGGCTTCCATCTGGATAGAACCCAGATCGGCAGAGCACACACACACGGGGTCAGTGTGAGGAACGCATGAGGCAGGTAGCACCTTTGGAAAGAGGAAGGCTGGCACATTTTGAGCCTTTATGCGGAAAGCTGCTTGCGGATTGCCTGGCGTACGTCTGCCCTGCCACGAGAGAAGTGATGGCGCCATTTGCGCGCATGTGCACGTGCTGATAGAAGCGCTCCCCATTCCAAGTTCAACTCGGACCAGCTCTGGGCCAAGCTGAGTACCAGTAGACATGAAAAGGAGGGTTTCTCTTATTATTTTTGTCACCATTTGTCTGTGTTTGCGTCTGTGTGCGAAGCCTCGACAGTAGGATTTATTTATTTATTATTATTATTATTATTACCTGTTGAATTATTGTCTCAGTAAATATTTGTGTATGTTCATTAAATGTGTTTATTTTGAAGAAACTGTATTCGTGTAATTGTAGTGGGTTTGTGGATAAACCCCCTGTGCATCCGTTCCATTCTCTGTACTTCTCCACCCGTCCGCCATACGCTTCGAGCACGTGTTAAAATTTCCGTCAATCAACGTGTCCGCCTCATCTTAATAAGGTACCGCTTGGCCATCCGGGGGCCGCCGGTGTTCACCGCCCGTCACCACAAATTAGGTCAGGGGATTAACTTGGGCCAGCCACCCCCGCAACAATATGCTGGTTCCTGCATCTTGCATCTTCTTGCCATGTGGTGATCATAACTACCAAGTTTGGTGAATTTCTGCACAACCGCTTAAGAGATAGTGTGATGGAAGAACAGATGGACGGACGGGAGCCGATTACAATATCCCCATGATTTTTTTCAAAAAGCGTGGGGATAAACATACCCATGTGAAGCAAATTCATCAATAATAGTGATGCTTAATGTCGGCTCATAATGGTGTCATATTACTTTCCTCATCATTGTCGCTGCATTGGACGCACTGAACCACACGTTGGACGTAATGAACATGAAGCACACGTACAACACATGAAACACGCACGATAAATGAAACACACCGTTGAGACTTAAAGTGTTATTATATTGATTAAATACAAAAACTTGGTTACAGTATCATGTGGCATTCAAAAGGATATATGAACGAGATACTGATCATAGTCCATGCCAAATAAAGTAAAAGTATATCAAGCAGAAAATATTGTGACAGTTTTAAGAGACCCCGGGAAGTACGTACCAATACAAATGAAGAAACCCTCGTGTAGCTGTCTCTGCAATATATTGTGTCGCTAAATTGCCCCCAACCCACCCCACCATATCAGTGGGAAGGAATATGCGTTGAATTTGTATAGAATCAGACTCCATTGTGACTCGTTCCTTCCATATAGATGTATGCATGTCTCTGTCTCTCTGTGTCTCTCTGTGTCTCTCTCTCTACCTTTACAGCACATCCAAACACGCTTCACACAACATTACAAAAAAACCAACAGCCTCAAACACCACATTACAAAGCCAGGGATCTACCGAAGAACTGGCTTAACACCCCAGAAGACATGAAAGCTCCGTGGACCCACACAGCAGGGGGGGGCTCCATGCAGAACAGCTATGGAACAGCTGCACCTGGCCGAACCCCGATAGCAACGACCTCGATGCCTAATGCCCCGGTTTGGTCACTGGCCATGCTGCGGAACCTGAGCACAGCCAATGGGCGTCGCCTGGAGATATGGTGGGCCAATGGGAAAGCAAAACTCTGCCAGCCCCAACAGCGATTGCATGAGCAGAATCACAACGCCACAGCACTGCACGCACAGAAGAAGCAGCACATTCGCAGCGGCACACCTCCACACGGACTACAAAACCCAGACAGAAGCATAGAATGTGTCTGACCCATCTGGGAATCCACAAGAATGGACTGGAAAACCTGCGATAATGAACTGATGACAACAGCACAGTGCAGGGATGGTTAAGGAGCACGAGAGAGTGAGGGTTCCATGCAGGCAAACAGACCCAGCCAGAGAATTACCGATGTGATGGTAACATACACACTGACTCGTGCCATCTGTCTCTTGCTATCCCCACTCTACTTCATTCCCTTTGTAAACACTGAGCTATCAACAAGCACCCATTGTCCTTTTCAGGGCACACTGACTGTCGCACCTCATGCCATTTCCTCCAAGCCATGCGCAGTTAACCTCTGCACGTCTCCCCACAACTCGCATCACACCACCTAATCTACTCATCCATCCTACCCCTCCCCCCCTCCCCTCCCCTTTCCTTTGTTTGGATTAATGTGAGCCCGCCAGCTTATGTATGGTGAGCAAGTGCAGACAATACGCCTCGTACTCTTCTCTCTCTCCTCTTTCTATCCCTCTTCCTGTTATGACTGAGGTCCCTGTTTTGTAGACCTGTGTTAAATGACCGAGTAAGAACTGCCTTCCATGCTCGGGGGTAAGGATTTCTCTTGTATGAGATGTCTGGTTGTCAGCATCCATTGGTTCAACGTGTGTGTGTGTGTGTGTGTGTGTGTGTGTGTGTGTGTGTGTGTGTGTGTGTGTGTGTGTGTGTATGTCTAGTAACAGGGAGTTCAATCCTGGCATTCCGTTATGGGTAGCTGTTAGCCAGTGCGTCCACCTATGGTAATGCTCAGCCGTACTTGGTCAAAGTGGCATGTCTGGAAGCATAGTACTCTATCTGGGGGGTTTAATTCACCAGAAAGGGAAAGCGGATTCAGACGGTGGACCCTGCCTGAATTCATCGTTTTCGACGGTATCCGTGTTTGCACAGCGGAATTATCCACGGTTCATCAGGCAGATAGTGAATTAGAGAACTCCCCTCATGGTCCCTTCCGGTGGTGAATCTGCAATTATATTAATGAAATGTACATTTGTTGACATTCTTACTTATACATTAAAAAATAATAACCATTGACGTGTCTTGGACCATTGTGAGAAAGGGGGGGGAGGGGTGGAAGAGGAGAGGAGAGGGGGTGAAGGTGGAGGGGGAGGAGGGGAATAAATTATTTTGAGCACTTGATGGTAAAAAAAAAGATTACAAATCCTAAGCAAGAAGACAATGAAAGAAAGAGTACAAACAGATAAAAACGAGGACATTCTAATGCTTCCATTGTATGATCTGGTGTCCCATGCTCGAAACATCAGCCACACCTCGTTGACCATGGTGATAAACACACTTATAAATTCTTACTCTACAAAATCCATGGTTTACCTCATCTATTGAGAATGACTGACACGAACATTCACAGAGACCTGTATAATACTGCTGGGTACTTCTCCAGTCAGCTACAATCAATGCGATACATGAGTCAGGTGGGCACTGGGAATTAAACAGCAGCTCGACATTTGCAAGGTGTTAAACAAGTCAGTTTGTCATGAGAAGCGGCCCATTGAAGCAGCATGCTCCATCGATAAATGGTCAGTATTACCATGTCAGCGTTAAACACTGCAAAAGATAGAAACAAATAAATGGAACCACAAGACCCCCTCCCGCACCCCCAACGACCACATCAAAAAAAGTACAATTCTGTAGCTCACCTCATTCACAGACACCACGATTATATGCACAGCACAAGGGGCCATTCTCAGCATGGCTAAAAATATCCCAAACAGCAGGCTTTCAAAAATGGGAATCAACAGGCCCCCAAGGAAACCACATTACAGAACTAACAAAGGAGAATGTTTAAGCAAAGGAAAGATCATTTCAGATCTGGCAAAGGAAACGTCATTACAGATATAACAAAGCACACACAAACAGATACAGAAATCAACTAGAACGGCCACTCGGTAGAGCACATACCTTCCACCAGGATGATTATGTTTTGTATCCCACTGATAGGCCGGATCTGGATTCGTACCTGAACTAAAATTTAATCGGCTTGTTCTTGTCACCGGACTATCTCATCTAGCAAGTTTCATGAGAATCCGTCCGTAACTTTTTCAGATATCGTGCTATACATTGTTTTAGCCCCGTCACTCAATGGTGAAGAATCGCTCGATAAATTCTCGGATCCAGATCCGGAATCGGATCGTCACCAAAATCTAATCATTTTGTCTGCGTCACATACCCAAGGTCTCCATAAAATTTCATCTGAATCTGTCGACAACTTTTTGAGATATCCTGTTCACAAACAGACAAACAAACATACAGACAGAGGTGAAAACAACCTCCATCCACCTTCGGTGGTGGAGGTAAAATGCATCCATGATTATCTTTTGAGCACATTGACATGTCACACCAACAAGGAAGAACAGCTATACCATTGAGTGGGAAAGGTGGGGAAATCAAATCCGAAATAAAAAAGAAACCGATATGTGTACGTGTAAGTACGTGTGTCTTTTCCTAAGGAGACAAAACTTACAAACCTCAAAGTTCCCTCCAAAATTATGACAACCACCCCCACCCTCCCTGAAATTTCAAATTCTCACATCACTTATTTCACACATGTATGTATGTATGTATGTATGTATGTATGTAATATATATAATATATATATATATATATATGTATATATATAATATATATATATATATATATATATATATATATATATATATATTTTGTGTCTTTCCGAAGCTTGGTTACTAACCTTGAGGTTCTGTCCATCGAAGGGAAGAGATCCGCTCACCAATGTATATAAAATGACCCCCAAGCTCCAGACATCCACCTCAGGCCCATCGTACTTTTTGCCCTGAAAGAGCTCTGGTGCAGCGTAGGGGGGGCTGCCGCAGAAAGTGTCCAGCTTGTTCATCAGTGTGAACTCATTACTGAAGCCAAAGTCTGCAATCTTTATTTTCATGTCTGCATCAAGAAGTAAGTTCTCTGCCTGTAGGATGGAACAAACAGGGGCGTGAAAATATAATTTGGTACGCACATGCACACACGCCCATTCGGCACAAGAAACCTTACCCCCCAATTAAATATTACGCCAAAATAAATCAATGGCAGTTGAATCCGCTTAACGGCTTATTTATTTTTCAGGATGCAAATTGGCAAGCAATTAATTGGCAAGCCTTGTGATTAAATGATGAAACTTTCCTTTCAGATTCTGTGCACCACATAAGACAGGATAAAAAGTTACGTTGACAAAATCACACCATTCTGCTGCAATTGAACGGCACTTGGTAGAACGCATACCTCAACCAGGTAGAACAGTTTACGTTTTGTATCCCAATGATAGGCCGGAACTGGATTTGGACCTGAACCAAAATCGAATCGGCTTGTTCTTGCCATCTACCCAACTCATCCACCAAGTTTTGTCATAATCCATCCACACCCTTTTGAAATATCATGGTACACATTATTTTTGGCCCGCATCTCTCAAAAGGTGAAGAATCACTTAAATAATTTTAAAAATTCTCATATCCATATCTGCATCAGGATATTCACCAAAATCTAATCAATTCTTCCCTGTCACACACCAAACCTGTCAAACAAATTTCATAACTTTTTGAGATATCCTGTTCACAAACACAGAAAGACAGAGACAGACAGACAGTGGTGAAAACAACCCCCATCCACGTTTGGTAGAAGAGGTAATAAATAAACAAGGTACATGTAAATAAATAAATAAATGTAAGCTACCTTCTCATCAAGTACCTGTGTCAGGAGGGTCTGGAGTACTCCAACACCTTTAATTAATAATAAATTAACACCTTAATCCAGGTTTTATTTCCAATTTTTAAACCTAACCTTTCAGGTATCTCAACTGGTTGCCCAGGGTTTGGGGAAGGTGGGTGGGGGAGAGAATGAGGGACAAATGATATCAATAAAAACTGGCACGGTGAGTCTCTCTCCATGTGTCGTTTTCGAATCCATTCACATAACTGTCATGTTCGGTTTAATAAATACATTTGGTTTTTCAAAGCACGTATTTATTGTAGTTTTGTTGATTAAAAATTGTGAAATTTTTTTTTCTGGTGTATGTGTTGCACCACGACTTCAACACCCCCCAAAATCCTTCGCTGGCACCATCACGTGACCCATTTTACATCATCCCAGGAACGCTCATATCCGGAAGTGTATCACGGGAGAACTGCATAGCGCCGGTGGCAAGCTCGACACACGCCAAATTCGCTCGTGAACGTTTTGCTTTTTAACATAAGGAATTTGTTAATGCCATGGATGGTTCACATGTGAACGATTTACGACTTTGTTTTGACAGTTTTGACAAGGGGACCCGCCCCCCCTCCCCCAATGCCACCGCAGTCACCATCTCGCATCACACCCTAATTTTTCTCTCACTCATTCTATCTTCCTCAATCCTTCATTCTTTCATTCGCTCCAAAGCGATGGAAGCTGACAGCGTGGATGTAACAGCATCAACCAATGCACACGTCTCTGGTTTATTTATTGGCCCACATGAGGAACACTATATACATTATACATATATATATATATATACATATATATACACACATATACATATACCCACATATACATATATATACACACATATACATATATATAT
>BROF01002261.1:201589-211681 GCA_024346535.1 Eptatretus burgeri
TCGCCTCACTCTGCCCTGGCGACACACACTGCTACTGCCACACTCTGCTACTGCCACGATTCGCCTTGCGCTCGCCGTTTTACCTGGTCGTGATTCGCCTCAAGGGGGCATACTCCCTCCCCTCATTCCTGGAGGAGGCTATCCAGCTGCTCGCACCGGGTCTCTAACCAGTCCGCCAGCTCCCCCTCATCGTCCTCCACTAACTGTGTGTGTGTGCTCGTCACTAACCCCGTCCAATTCACCCTCTATCTCCCGTGTCTCTATTATTTCCGTCTCTTCCCTTGTTATCTCCCTTGTCTCAACTATTATTTCTTTTCTCCTTTCCGTCGTCACCTCGTTTCTATTAGTCTCTGCTTCTTTCTGGCGTCTTTCCCTTATCTTTACGTGGGTCAACCTTGCTTTCTCCTTAAGTCGCTCCCGTCCTTCCCTCCGTTTCACTCCTTGCTCTTTCACGATCTCCGCGTACCTCATCCTTGCTTTCCGTCTTAATTGTTCTTTTCTCTCCCTCCCAATTCCTTTCACCTCGTCTCTTATCTCCCTCGTGCACGGCTCCGTCACCCTAATTAGTTTTTCCCTCTCGGTCACCGTTGCTTTCTCTGTAACTAACCTCGCCCAACACGTCTCTCGAATTAGTTTGTCCTTACCCGCCTCCACTGCGGGTCTAACAACCGTTGCACTCCCTCTCAGCTCGTTCTCTCCCACACGTGGCGTCGCCATTACGCACTCCGCTGTTATTGCCTTCATGCCCGCCTGCAGGCTTCGGCCTATTTGCTGCATCTCACCCCGCATTTTTTCCATTTCTTCTTTCATTCCGTTTTGCATTTGTTGCGCATTCGTTTTCACTTCATTTATGGCTTGCAAAATCATTTAGAGTGCACTCGGCTGAGCCAATTCGGCACGGATCGGGGGGTTTTGGTGGAGAGGGGGAGGGGAGGTGTCATACGCCGCGGCCGCGCCCATTTCGGACTCTGGGTTCAGTTGGGGGAGTTCGTCCTGCACAACAAGCATTTCCTGCACGGGGATTTCATCCTGGACCATGGATTCCACACATTCTAAATCCATATCTACCCCCGGCTCCCGCTCGCCTTAAGACGCCATCTTATTTCTCGTAAGGGGTTTAATTTGGCCTGCTCGTAATTTGGAGGGAATCGGGGGTCGCTCCTCTCACCCCTGGACCGATTCCCCGTGAATTTAGTTTGGAGGTGGGAGGGATTCGAATCCCACTCCCGGACACCAGTGTTGCGAATTTGCGCCCGCCGGCGTTCGGACGGCTGCTTGGCTCGAATGGCGGCCGCCTCGCCCACCGGAATGGACAATTCAGTCGTGACCCTCTCGGACCAGCGCCGGGAGCTAGTCAAGGGTGGGGGTTTAACCTCACCACGATCGTGCCAATTGCCCACCCACGCAGGATAGGGTCGCTCGGCAAATTCGATCGTCCAAAGTACGTGCGCGAATGGTCGACCGGGCGATCGCACCTCACCGCAGGTCGACTCTGGACACGGGCCGCTTGGGCGGCCCGTTCCCTGCTATCGGGATAACCGAGCGGTGTTATCGCCGACCTGGACGGTTCAGATTAAATACCGGGCGTATTAAGCCCACTACGAACCCTTTACGTGAAGCAGGATGGAGGGTCAATAAAGAAAAGACGAAGCGAAACGGGAAAACAATTCACACAATGCACATTTATTACCCGACACACGGAAAGCACACATATACAGCCAAACAGCCAAAATGCACATATAGCAGTTAAAACAACAGAAACAATGACGCAGAGTTACTACCGAATACGCGTACACACGGCAACACTTATACAGTTCTATTTTACAGACGGCGCCAACACACATTTACTCAAAAGCAAAGGAAAGAAGCCACCCTCATAGACAAGGGGGCAGACGGGCCTGTAGGCCAATATGTGCGCGTGACCTGTAGGAGCAGCCAGGCCCACGAGACCGGGGGGGGGTCCTACCCGCATCCTCGTGACGCGTTGGCGGACGAGCCGCAGATGTGGCCGCGTGGCTGTGCCCCGACTCCGTGCTCCTTGGCGGGTTTCGTTGGCACGACGTTTGGAGTGGGGTGGGAACGGGGCCCCCTTTTTGCACTATCTCAGCGCGGGGGAAAGGGGGAATTGTTGATGCCCTGGGGGAGGAGAATGGCTGGCTGGCTTGGGTCCTGCGACGAGCGATCTCACACCGCGACCTCGTCGCCGACCGCCGTCCTTCTCGCTTCGGACCCGAGCTCCTTGGCCTCTTCCCGCAACTCTCCCCAGCCGACTGCAGAACCCAACTCGATGCCACACCGATGACTTCGCCTCACTCTGCCCTGCCGACACACACTGCAACTGCCACACTCTGCTACTGCCACACTCTGCCACGATTCGCCTTGCGCTCGCCGTTTTATAGGCCGGCAGGAGAAAACAATATGCAAATATCCGGTTCAGGATGACCTCGGGGGCGGAGCCACACTCGCCAATTGGACGGAGGAAAAGTGGGCGTGAACCTCCCCTGATCCTAGAATTTGCATATATCGATTTCACACAGACGCGCCTGGAGGCGGGGCCAAGCCGCTCCGCGCTTGCTAATTGGACAGATCAGAAGTGGGCGTGTAGCGTTCTTGATCGAATTCTCCCTCGGAAAGGCCGCTATTTGCACTCGCGGCTCGGTGCGTATCGCTGAACGAGCCCAGGACAACCCGACGCTCAGTGTTCACAGGTGGTGCGGGAATGGCCGTAGAAGGAGAGAGGTGAAGGTGGTGGAGGGTTTATCAGTGGTGGTTTGATGGTTATGGTGCCGTTTGGGAATGACGGTGATGCGATGTTTGCGGGATTGAGTTGTGAAGGTAAAGGTCCTGGCTGTTGGCGTTGTTGTTGTTGTTGTCTGAGGGTTGGAACGTGGTTGCAGTTGGTGACGATGGCTGGCGTGGTGGTTGTTGTGTGATGGCGGTTGAGACGTGGTTGGTTCAAAATAAAGATAGAACAGAAAAACGGCGATCTCAATGCGTCGCAGCCCGAATGAATCTCATAAATTCCCTCTAAACAACGGATTTGGGGCTAACTACACATGTACTTTGAGATATCTCACCTACGGGCCCCTTCATGGTGTAATGCGAATTTCCACAGCCGTAACAAGATATATATATATATATATATATATATATATATATATATATATATATATATATATATATATATATATATATACAGGGTGTCCCAAAAAAATATACAACTTTTCATCTTCAAAGAGGATGGTCATAACATATATTTTAAAAAAAGATATATGGCTGGATAGAAAGCTGAAAGGTTGAAGTTTATTGTACCAATGTCAAAATTGCCACCAAAATTTAAATTTTGGTATAGAATCATCGTTTTATTTTCGACCGCATGTTCGACGTTGGCTCCACGTTGTCCGATCACTGCCTGCAAACGCATCGTCATGTTCTCCATCACTTTGGGAAACGTTTCCTAAGGAATGTTCTGGATTTCTCGGTGGATGTTTTCCTTCAACTGATCAAGAGTCTGAGGCCTAAGGTTTCCATCGATCCCGTCCTTGAGATACCCCCACAAGAAGAAGTCTGGAGGAGTAAGGTCACGGGAATACGGTGGCCACTCAACGTCTTCGTAGAGGGAGATAAAGCGGCCCTCAAAATGTTGGTTGAGAAAAGGCCTTGTTTCCCTGGCTGTATGGGGCGGTGCCCCATCCTGCTGGAACCACTGGGTTCTCATCTGGATCAGGTTGTTTCTCCTACGGGCCTGAGTACGTAGCTCAGGCAGATAGAATTCCTGAATCATTTTGCGATAGTTCGTCTGGTTTACCGTGCAAGTGCGTCCCTGGTCATCTTCAAAGAAGTATGGACCAATTATCCCATACCAACCAACCGCCACCCACATGGTGACTTTGAGAACAGATCGAGGCACCAGTTCAGTTGATGCATGACCAGGATTTTCAGTTCCCCAGTACCAAAAGTTTTGCTTGTTTACCTCTCCGGACAAGTGAACATGGCATTCGTCCGTCAAGTGAAGTTTTTTGAGGAAGTCTGCATCTTCTTCCAACTTTCCTGAGAACCAATTTGCAAAGTCTAGTCGTTTGCATTTCTGTTGATCAGTAAGCACCGTTTCCGTTTGAATTTTGTATGGAAAGGCATGAATGTCTTGGCGAAGGATCCTCTGAACGGTGCTCTTATGAATGTTTATCTCGGCAGAAAGTCGTAGAATCGATTTTTTTTTGGACTCTGAACGACCGCCTCTCTCACCATTTCCACATTTTCTTCACTACGACCTGTCCTCTTCCAACCACTGTGACCCTTGGGAAGGTCACAGATGGTTCCCACATTGGTAAATTTTGCGATGGTGCACTTTATTGTCCGAAAGTTTGGTGCATGGCGCAAGTGGATACCGAAATGTCTTGAGTAAAGACGTTGCACCTGTATGACACTTTTCGTCTGATGCCAAAGTTCAACAATTTTCGTCCGTTGTTGTACAGTCAAGTCTTGGCATTTTTCTGGCACTTGCTTGGTATCAAAATAAACTTCAGGGTCTCTGCCACAAGAAATGAAGCATTAATGACAAAATTACTGCTTTTTAGGATCAAATGAAGCATTTTAAAAGTTGTATAATTTTTTGGACACCCTATATATACATATATATATATATATATATATATATATATTCTGTTACAGTGTAAGCATTTTACAGCCATGTGCATGTGTCAAGGCACACACGTAGACCAAGTACTCACACCACCCTTCCCACTCTCCATATCCATTTTGTTTTCTGTGATCAGTGTGACCAGTAGTTACCGGCAATGTATACAGAGGCAGTCATACATCGTTGTGACCAGTAGTGTTACCGGCTACGTTTACAGAGGCAGTCATACATCGTTGTGACCAGTCGTGTTACCGGCTACGTCTACAGAGGCATTCATACATCGTTGTGACCAGTCGTGTTACCGGCTACGTCTACAGAGGCATTCATACATCAGCATGACCAGTAGTGTTACCGGTCACTTGCATCATTATTAATGATCAATATATGCCGGCAGTTACATTCGTATTACCGGCATTCGTACATCAATTTTCAATCGGTAAAGTTGAGAATTTGTCGAGTGGTTTGGTATATTTTCTCCTTCCACACTCGACTCCTCTCCCCCTTTCAAACTTCATTCACTCCTTCCTCTACTCCCACCACTCCTCCCAACCTCCTCCACACCGTCGACCACTTGCACCCTCCCCCCCCCATTCCTGCTCATTGCCCTCCTCTTCCTTTTGTTCTGTTCCTCCCAGTTCTCATTAATACATTAAAGTGGTGGTTATTTACAGCCCACAAAAAGAGTAAACGTTTTTGAAAAATGACATGTGGCCACTAATTCGACCTTCGGCAAGCTCGCGCTTGAGTAAAAATGCTCCTCGACTCCTTCGTGCTCTTGCACCATGCCCTGAGAATCTCTCTCCTCGCTTCGCAAGGCACTTGGGCAGCTCAATGTAAGACTGACTTCGAAGTCAAATTACAATTTCCAGTTATTATTGCCGAGTCTCTCTTCAGGGTCTCCCAGATTGTTATGAACACCCAGCATTTCATCATCTGTGCTCTCTCTCTCCACTTTCCATCTCAAATTCAAACATGTATGCTTAATTGGCTTTACAGCACCATAATTGTCACAAGATTCTACGTTGGAAAAGACTTCCACATATTCACTTCCTGACGTCGACGATTCAGAAATGAGGCGTGCTGCCATTTCTGAGCACAGTTTACCAAAACGATGCATTGCCACAACAGCAGCCATATGCATTATCTATAATGAAACAATCGTTCCCAGGAATGACGTCACACGGATTACGCAATGGCCGCGGGTTCAGTCCAGAATCCTTCGGGTGCTATCGGCCAGATTGAACTATTCAGCTTTAATGCCTCAAAAAATAATTGAAACTCAAAACCATGTTCAGTTCTTGGTGTATTACCAACAATTCATTATAATCATTCCAAAAAAAACTTTTTACAAAATTTTCATTGGACTGCACCTTTAAATTAATCACATTCTAAACTCGGACACTCAGTAGAACGCATACCTCTGGCACGTAATGCCGGATCCACTAGAACATATCGGGCCCAATACATTTTTTAAATATCATGCAATTATCGTTTTTGGCCCTATCTCTCGATGGTAAAGAATCACTTTAGAAATTTAAAAACTCTCATATCCGCATCCGCTTTTGGATCTTCACCAATATTGAAGAAATTCGTCCTTGTCACATACCCAACCTGTCCACCAAGTTTTATCCGAATCCGTCCACAACTTTTTGAGATATCGAGCTATATATCGGTTTCGCCCTATCTCTCAATGGTGAAGGATCACTTAAAAAATTATCAGATCCGGATCCAGATCTTCACCAAAATTGAATCATGTCTTCCTTGTCACACACCCAACATGCCTACCAAATTTCATCTGAATCCATTAACTTTTTGAGATATCTTGCACACACACACACACACACACACACACACACACACACACACACACACACACACACACACACACACACAGACAGACAGACAGACAGACAGACAGTAAAACATTGCCTCCTTCCTTCACCTTCGATGGCAGAGGTAACAATCATTTAGCAGTGGTGTGTAATACAATCAGCTTTACACCTTTGTAATCATCAACCTGTAACTTTTTGTTTGAGGGCATTTTCCAACATTTCTCATTAAAAATAAATCATGAACTTGTATTAAAACTCTTCTATCGCTTTTGTTAAGTTATCTCACACCCATCCACCTCTTCCTCTTTCAAATTATATTTTACACACTCTGCTCGTGTTGTTGAGTTGGCAGGATACACGAGAGGTAGCATACTTGCATCTGCGATATTTAGCATGGGTTTGAATTCTGACAGAGTGATAAACTCCTCTTGGTGTGTTTTTTGCAGGCACGGCGAGGCGTCAATGTGTGCTCCGTCCCTCGGATGGACATTAAATGGGGGGACCTGCCCATTAGTGGATGTTGAAGATCCCACAGTAACTTTCACAAAGAGTAGGTGAGTTATCACGAACACCCCTAAACCAATCATCAATTCCTGCGCAAATCATCCTGAGTCAAAACGTCAGGACTGGCCATGCAGTTCATGAAAGATATGGGCCATAAACGTTTCCTGGGCGACCCCACAACGATGTGGAAATAATTGACACAGTAATATTACTGCCAGGACTGCTGAACAACAAAAAGGTGTGCAAAGCTTCTGTACATCAAAACAAATGTTACCCCTCCCCTCCCCCCCCCCACCCTCACTTCCTTACAAAAACAAAGGACCATCTCAATATGATTTAAGTGGGGATAGAGTGAATAAACCAAATAAATGGAAAGACAATATGAAGTGGAGGGTGGGGGCTCAGCTAATGAGATATGAGAAATTGATAGAGAAGTGAGCAGATTAAAAATTCCACCATTTTCTTAATTGGTTCACGAGCGCCAGCCAGAGTGACCACTATATTCGTTATGTCTGTCTGTCCGTCCAGAGCACAACTTCGTGGGATGTGATCCGATTTGGATGAAACTTGAATCTGATGTTGATATCAATGCCTAGTTTTGTCTTCCTGGCGATGGGCGTCTCACGCCAATTGTGGGCGGAGTCACGCCCACTTGTAATTTTTGTTTTTTGGTTCACGAGCGCCAGCCAGAGTGACCACTATATTCGTTATGTCTGTGTGTCTGTGTGTCTGTCTGTCCAGAGCAAAACTCTGTGCACTTTGATTCGATCTTGATGAAACTTGGTT
This sequence comes from Eptatretus burgeri, assembly GCA_024346535.1. Classification (NCBI taxonomy): domain Eukaryota; kingdom Metazoa; phylum Chordata; class Myxini; order Myxiniformes; family Myxinidae; genus Eptatretus; species Eptatretus burgeri. The sequence continues at coordinate 209,351 of BROF01002261.1, forward strand.
ACGTGTTCGATATCAATGTCTAGTTGTGTTTTCCTGGACGAGGGCGTGGCTACGCCCATTGTGGGCGGAGCCACGCCCCAAAAATAGCCATTTTTAGGGGGTAGTCGGATTAAAAATCTATCTTCCCCGAGGGAATTGACTGAATGGAATGGGTTCTTCGGTATTTGAATGGCAAAATGAATGATCTAAAACTTACCGTTGTCAGATTTTTCATTTTCGTCCCAAGGTCAAGGTCACAAGGTCAAAAACTCAGAAAATTGCGAATTTTGACATCCGCCCAAACCATCCGCCATTCATACGACCGCCCAAACTTTGAGAGCGAGGATGACAATATTTTTTTATGCATAATCTTGAGGTCATTCGCCACCGAAAATCTTGAAACCATTTTGCTCTATCTCAAACACCTTGTCTGTGGCGCCCCCTTCAAGTTTGTTTTTACGCTGATTTCATCAAAGTATGGATAATCCGAGGAGTGTGAAATGCCATATAGCCTATATGACGTTATATTGTTCCTGGAATGTTCCAGAGGAAGTTTTGCACCAAAGGTCATAATCCTTGACCTTTGACCTTTAAAGGCCCAAAGGCCAAATTTTCAAAGTTGTGGGAATCGAACGGGGTTTTCGACCTTCTTCGACGAACTAACTCCAATAAGCTATAGCATGTATCCTGTTTCCTTATTTTAATGTCCACAACATTGTTTTGTGACCTTTAAAGGTTATGCAAATGTCAAATTTTGAAAGTTGTTGAACAAAACCGGGTTTTCGACATTTTGCAGCTAATAACCTGTCACTCGTACCACATCATGTTGATCATTTTTATAACTTGGTCAAAAATTATCACATTGTCTCATCCTTGACTTCTGAAACAATCTACATCGTCAAATACCGCTCGTGAACCATCGTCGTCTCCCGGCTTGTACATTATTATTATTATTTATAAACTTGAGCTGGAAGATTTAAAATTCTCTCAGAATCAATACATACAATACACACGGATGGAAATATTCATCAAGATCGATGGAAGCACGAGCAGGTTTTAACCCTTTCCACAATAAATGCCGATTCATCAACGAAGGGCAGCACTACCGTGAGGTACCAACATCATCAGCCAATCGCTCGCTAATCAAAAGGCTTTACCCACTTGAGAGCCAAACAATTAGCGATGGGTACAATGTGGAGGAATACTGTAGCACCAACATTAATAATACATTTTGTACTCGTATGTGTGGGCTCAAATCAAAGAACAAATGATTAGATGCTGCGAACACACTAATTGTGCAGACTCCATGAATCAAAACCACTCATTTCATTGTTGCCGAGGAATAATGCTTGGATGTGCTAATTTGGTTAATTTCAGTGTTGGGTGCAGACAAACCAACAGCATAATCATGATGAAGACAAAGCCTTAAGGTTGGACAACATTTGAAAAGAATGGCAGTTTAGTATCAAAAGGAAAACACTGCAAGTATTGTAGCTGTGTCCCTTTGTTATCAACATTTTAAGAGCACAAAAACAAATTTAAAAAAATAATAATAATACATTGTGAGGTCTGGTAAAACAGCCGAGAGGTATGCGCACTCACTCTGAGTGGTCAAGCCTGGGTTCGAATTCCAACCTAGCTATAAACTGTCATCCTGGTGTTTCACATTTCGAGCTGAGCATCAATGTGTGTGCCATTCAACAAATGGATGTTGATGATGGGGAGTGTGGCAGACGGGTCCTCTGGATCAACGTCGTTCATTTTTTTAAATACGGGTCTTCCCAACTATAACCATGTCTTTTTTTGGCATGTTATATTATTTGTTCTTCGAGTGGTGTTGACATTATATGGACACTCCTTTGCTGGGTTATTGTAGATTTCTTTGGCGTATGAATGGAATTCCTCTGAGCTGGAATTTAAAGCACTATGTCACAGAAACGTTGAACAAACCCACTTGACACCTAAAGACTAACAACCCAATAGCAACCTCGCATACAAACAAGTAGCACCCTCGCAAACAACGTGCACCCAGGTGCGCTCTCATATACAACCCTTGTCCTGTACCACCCTCACAAACAACCCTTAGCCTGAACAGCACTCATAAACCACCCTGACCCTTTACCAACCCTTCTCCTGTACCAGCCTCACAAAACCCCCCTTAACCTGTACCACCCTCACAAACAAACCCTTATCCTGTACCACCCTCACAAAACCCCCCTTACCCTGTACCTCCCTCACAAACCCCCCTTACCCTGTACCGCCCTCACAAAACCCCCCTCACCCTGTACCGCCCTCACAAACAAACCCTTATCCTGTACCGCCCTCACAAACAACCCTTATCCTGTACCACCC
>BROF01002261.1:219732-229749 GCA_024346535.1 Eptatretus burgeri
CTCGCCCCCGTCTCAACAAAAAGTGTTTATTCTGCTTCAGAGTTGAAGTTTGATTATTGCCACTATGTGCGATACACTCTTACAGGTACGAAGTTTCTTTCAATCCAGGTCACAGTACCGAGAAAAAAATGTGACGCAACAGCTCGGAGGAACACAAAATTGGTCCTTCAGTATTAATATATAGATTCTTACCCGCACTGGCATATTCGATGACCAGATATTGCGTCTTCTCGGTCTCGATGACCTCGTAAAGTTTTACTGACAATGTGGGAGAAAGCAAAAAAGAACCCCAAATCAGCAGTGAAGGATGTGCTGGAACCTGCAGGAGCCTCAAGTGCAGGAAAGAGACAAAGCAAAGTGTCTGACTACCCTTACCTATATTGGGATGGTTCAGCATTTTCATTATCCTCACTTCTCTGAAAAGCTGTCAAAATTAAAGCAAAATGGATACAATAAACAAACCGACAGTGGTGATCATTTAAATGATCAATAAAGGAGGCGAGCTGTTTCAAAAATTAAGTTTACAAAAATGGTAAAACTTCATCCCAAACCTCAATACATGTGCACTACACTACCCCTTATTTCCTCATTTTTCACCATCATTTGTGCCTAATTAAATTCACATGTTTAATGTAACCTGAAAAGATGCCCCTTTTAAAATTGAATTGGCAGCAAATGAAAAATTTCCATGTTTCACGTGGAGAATGTAAAATTAAAATTAAAATTAAATAAATGAACGAGATTTTTCATCATCATGATTGCCACATGTAACCAGAGACGGCTGTTTACATGTGACATGTGACCAATCTAGGAAGGTGAACTTGTTTATAGTTTATAAGCTCCTGAATTTCACAACACTGGGATCGCAAGTGGTGCAACCTATGGTGTCAAGGGATAGCCAAGATAAGACCACGTGCTCCCCAAACTTTGGGAAGGATTTTGCAATTTATTCAGGGTGCCAGTGATACTTCGCCTGCACATCAATGAAGACTTGGTGGGATATTTAACATCCACCAACAAGTGCAGGCCGATGGGTCATCCGGCTTAACGTCCTCCTGATGGATGGTGCAAGCATTGACACCTTGGCTACATACAAAACACCGGCATGACAGTTTATAGCTGGATCTACATTTTAACCCAAGCTAGAGTGCATACCACTCGGAGCTCATTTTGAGCAGCTCAGAAGTGAGCGTGCATACCTCTTGGGTCTAGGCTATCCTTGCAGCCCTTCTAATGTGTAATTGCCCTTGCATAATATTTTCTGGGTCACTAAAATATTGGTTTCATGAGCATGGGATCAACGAGTGCAAATAATTATCCACTGACATTTCTATTCCGAAAACGTAACGATCCTCGGTTATATTATTAATATGGGACAACTATATGGGGACTTGGAACGGTTCAGGTTTAGACTCGCACCATTCGACGTTCAGATGTAAGCTTGATATGAGGTCCATTTGGTTGTCAAGCTTCAATTTACAAGTCGCATTTCTTACCTGCACTGAATGTCTTGGAAATGTTTACAACAATTCAAAACACAATTCTTACCAACAACCATGGAAATTGCAAGGCTAAACAGCTGCAGGTCACGCTCGAATAAACCAAGGTGGTTATGTCACAATCAAGACACTTTACTTCCCTTTCCTCATGTCACGTTCAAACATGGACTATTGCAAATACAACTAACGTACCTTCTGTAAACTTGTTGGGTTCAGCTGCGTTTTATCAATTATTTTAATGGCAACCTGGAAAAGGGAGTTGGGGGTGGGGGGGGGGTAAGTGAGGAAGGAAAATCGTTATTGTTGTCAAAATCACTGTGACAATTCTACTTGGAGAAAATAATAATAATAAAAGCAACAAGACCCGAGAAAGCCAATGCGAGGATAATAACAGGTAGGGCCAACACTCCAGTTTGTAAGGTCTGGTGGGAAAGAATTTACAAAATCCAGACAAAAATGGTACTTAGCTTGAGTCAGCAATGCTCCAGACACATTTAAAAAACGCCATAGAAGTTATTTTCTGAATGTTAGTGGTATGGCTGGACATTTCGATAAAGTGGCAGTAGTTTATTAAAGGTTAAAAATTTAAGTTTGCTCCAAGACAGGCTTAATTAAAGAACCAAAGAAGGTATGGATAAAGTAGGAACCTCCAAAGCACACAAAGCCAAATATTTTCAATGGCAAGAACTGCCGCAAGGAGACAACACAGGGAGTGCCACTGACATCAAGGTGCAATCACTGGTAACATTTCTGACTGCCCCAGGCAAGAGGAGGAGGAGTATGTGGAGGAGCAGAGGGAAGGAAGAATGAAACGTACAATCACGTGTGTACATGAGCGTCTCCATGTGTATTCACAATTGTGTGTGTGTGCAGTTATGTAGGTGTGTGTGTGTGTGTGTGTGTGTGTGTGTGTGTGTGTGTGTGTGTGTGTGTGTGTGTGTGTGTGTGTGTGTGTGTGTACAGTTTTGTGTCTGTCTGTGTTTGCGTGTGCGCGCACCCATCTGTTTGTGCACGCGCCCAACTGCGTCTCTCAGATAAGAATAAGAGGCTGAGTTCAGCTCAATATGGAGTAGGAGGAAGGGAGAAACAAAACGTAGGAAACGATCATTAGCGTCACCAAACCAAGAGCGGTAATAGTGCACTGTGACCCAATTTTAGTCGTTTTATCCACTTTGTCAACGTGATTAAAAGGGTTATTAAGTTATGGAAGATGTGGAACTACCATGAATGATAAACGGCCATGTAAAGTTGAGACTGCATTTCTACATGATGATGTCACTTACGGGCTTGGCGTTTAACATGCGAAGCAAAAGAGGTCTGACAAGGTGGCATGTTCATAGTGGTCAGAGGTCAAATATGGCACTGACATGATAGGCCAAGTGGCCTCTTCATTCAAAGTTCCTTGGATAAGTTTTCAGCTCAAAAAACACTTTTCTTTCCCTATTAACAGTGGAGGGACTGCTGACGTCATGTAGATCAGGCATTTCAGGTGCACAATGAAAGACCTTCAGCAAAAGGAAAACCATTTTCAATGTGCAACGGTACGAGTAATGTTGTAGTAGAGTTCAAGCCAACATTTTGTTTCACTACTGGGAGTGGAGTACAGTGCTCCCCTTTCCTCCAAGGAATTTACAATCTCGCTGTGGAGCTAGCACACAATGGTCTACCCTTTTCCAAAAGTTCTGTGCTATCTTGAAGGCCAACTGGCAAACGAGAGCAAAAATGAGAGCCGGCTTAACCTCCGCCTCAAGCTGTGATCAACCATTATATGAATGACAATCCGTTTGAATATAGTTATTCCATAAGCCGAGACCAAAGTCTTCAGAAAATATGCAACAACAACAAAAAATCAAAACGTCGAACAAGAGATTTTTGTTTAGCAAGAAGAGGGACGACTGAGCTTTACTGCTGTTGCAAATACTCCGCTGGTGATCAAACCAACAGTTTGTTCACAGGTCTCGACTTAGGTTTCTCTACCGAGTGTTTGAGGTGGTTTTCGACACACACTGTACAAGTACACAACCAGCTACCAACAAAAGCTCAACAATGACAAAGCAAAGCATTCACGAATGCTCACAACCATCACAATACACAGTGTGATGAGTCAAACTATCGGAAGCACAAAAAAGCTGGCACTACGAAGTGAATACTGACCTCTCGGCCGGTAAGGATGTGTCGGGCAAGTTTGACTTTGGCAAAGTTCCCCTTCCCGATCGTTTTCAGGAGTCGGTAGTTTCCAATATGTGGCAACTCTTCGCCACAAGCGATTGAGCTTCGGCTTCGAGAACCGTTGACTCTTAGGGACTTCGACGCCGGCGTGTCGAACCGACCCTCCATGGACAGGTGCTGCCAGCAAACATATATTTTTTTTAAATTCCAGGTCATTGAATGAAAAATACCCACAATACAGATCATCAAACATTCCATATTGCGTAACACAGGCCCAATAAATTGCCAGACTAAGAAGCAAAAGTACTCATCAAATTACAGAACAACTTGGGAAAGTCTCACACCTTATAAACATGATTGGTAGAATGAAGCTCAGTCCTTGAAACAGAATGGAGGTCAATATGTAGTCCTACTGTTATTTTAATATAGTGCAGTACTTGCTTCCACCCAAGAATTACCTTCAAAGACAATCAAACCTGTTTCAAACCAAGCAAACAATCAAGCTAAATTATCTTCACACCAATTCTAATTCTACAAGATTTGTACACTTCAAGACAATGTGGAGACCAGCTATGATGTTCATCGGGCCAAACCGAGCAATTACGGCAAAAGAATGTTGAACGTTCAGTGCTGAGGAAGGACCGGGTGTGTTCGATTTAGCTCATGCTGCATGCTATTTCCACAGATTATTTCTTGACCTACATGACTGTTTCATGGTGGTGGTGGTTGGTGGTGGTGGTGGTGGTAGCAGCATGATTATGCAGATAATTATAATTGTGGAAACAGCAAGTGGTTCACAAATTGCCAAACTCAGGCTCAAACTTCTTCAGAGCAACAAATCTGGTGCCAGACCTATCTGACTATCTTCGTATAATGCCATCCTTCGTAGAAACTTGGTGAAAGTTCATCTCGGCATATTGCAGATACGCATGATCATGATCTATGTCGTCCAAAGGTTTCAGCTTAAAAATAGAATGAATATAAAAATAATAGCAAGAAAATATGTCGTGTGAAATGCTAAATTTGAGAAGTCTCTTGTTGGTTCCAAGACTGAGTGTTCAGATAATGATTGATTCCAGGGCAAAAAGGGCAGTACCCAATGACTTACAAATTGAAAATGGAGCAAACATATCGAGATAGATGATATGTGTACGTGCAAAGAACATCATTTAAGATCAGAACACGTCATTTGAAGACGACAAACCATAATTATATCTCGCAAAAGATCATCAGAGCCAAAGAATCCAATAGGTAGCTGTTGAAAAAAAGACAAATAGACATCTCGTCATTCAAACCAGACTCCAGGATCAGGTATAAAGACACACATAAAGGATCGCTCTGGTTTACACGTATGTTAAAGCGTGATCAATTTCAACATAGATGATACTTTTATTTTCATCTACTTCCAAATAAATAGATCATCATATACTTGATGTGGAATGCATGGCAATTTTTCTTTAGGTAAAATAATTTTGACAAGTTTTCTCTGTGTTGTTTGATGTACAATGTAATCAAAACATGGTAGGTAATCACAGGAAACTGACTAGTGGGCCACACAATGTGGATGAGATCAAATGAGCAAATGGTTATCATGAAAGAAATGATATTATTATTATTAAGAAAAGCTCAATTGAGCAAGTCATAGAAACCAACGATTGCAACTTATTTTGATGACAAATGTTTTTTCATGACACTGTTGGCATTTAACTCCTCTCCATGGAGACCTGGCTTCCAAGAGAGGTCTCCATGGAGACCTGCCTTACAACAGAGGTCTCCATGGAGACCTGGTTTCCAACAGAGGTCTCCATGGAGGCCTGCCTTACAAGAGAAGTCTCCATGGAGGCCTGCCTTACAAGAGAGGTCTCCATGGAGACCTGCCTTATAAGAGAGGTCTCCATGAAGACCTGGCTTCCAAGAGAGGTCTCCATGAAGACCTGGCTTCCAAGAGAGGTCTCCATGGAGACCTGGCTTCCAAGAGAGGTCTCCATGGAGACCTGGCTTCCAAGAGAGGTCTCCATGGAGACCTGGCTTCCAAGAGAAGTGTACCGGAGACCCGGCTTCCAAGGGAGGTGTACCCGGAGACCCGGCTTCCAAGGGAGGTGTACCCGGAGACCCGGCTTCCAAGGGAGGTGTACCCGGAGACCCGGCTTCCAAGGGAGGTGTACCCGGAGACCCGGCTTCCAAGAGACGTCTCCCCGGAGACCTGGCTTCCAAGAGACGTCTCCCCGGAGACCTGGCTTCCAAGGGAGGTGCACCCGGAAACCTGGCTTCCAAGGGAGGTGTACAAGGAGACCTGGCTTCTAAGAGAGTTTTTAAAAATGCGAAAAAAAGCATTCAAAACTAGAACAGCACTCTTCGACATTGACCGATATGCCTCCGCCAACGTAATTACATCATTATAATCCTAGTAACAAGTTTGATTTAAATCCCTTCAGCTGTTCTTAAGTATCATATTTTTACCTCACATGACCTCTGACCTCTTGATGCTGAAATCTAATCAGTTCATCTTTACATCATTATACATACTTGTATCATGTTCAGTCAAAATACAATCACTGGTTCACAAGTTTGCACGGTAACATAATTTCTACCTAACATAACCTCTGACCTTTGACCTCCTGACTCCAAAATCTCATCAGCTCATGTTTGCATCATTATACATACTTGTACCAAGTTTAACTTCGATGCTTTCAGCCGTTCTTAAGTTACCGCGGGAACGAAACCTATCACTGACAGGTGGACGCACAAGCAGACACACGGGCGACTTCGTCGGCAGAGGCAGAAATATAATAACAACACGAGCGAAGTCGATAGCGCAATCACAAATCCCCATGATTTCAAACTAAAACAAAGCTGAAAAATGGCAAAAAGCTCCATCAGGAATGACCCAACATCAAATTGAGGTTTAAAAAAAAAAATCTTCTGTTTTGACCCCTGTGACCCGAAGTCCCCACCCTGAGGCATGAACTGAGTGTTAAATTCCCCTCCAAAAAAGTTATATATTTCATGCATCTCCCAATGATGATTGCATATACAAAGCTTCATTTAAAAAATGTTTTAAAATGTGCCTGCAATTACATTTTTATTGGATTTGACCTTTTGACCCCACCCCAAAATGAGGCTGCTCTCGCACCTTCTTGCCATGTGGTGATGTGGTGATCATAACTACCAAGTTTGGTGAATTTTGTCCCAACTGTTTAGGAGGAGATAGCGTGACGGACTGACAATGAAACGGACAGAGAGACAGACAAACACACAGAGAGAGAGAAACAGAGACAGACAGAGCCGATTACAATATCCCCCCGTTTTTTTTTTTCAAAAAGATAATTACATTAAGAGTTCCCTTAAAAGGAACCTTGATTCAGGAGGAGACCATAAGACCCATCAAGCCCGCACAATGGTTGCTGACGTATGCTCTATCCTTTTAAAATGCAGTGTCAAAGAAGGAATAAACATGTAGAATTTTTAAAGTCTATGCTACGATGCAGCCGGGGTCAGGTCCAGACCGCCGACCTCCTAGATTCAGAGTAGATGCTGTAACCATTATGTCACGTTGGGGTCTGGTGGGCACGTTGGGGGCGTAATAGTGAGAGTGGTGAGAACCGTAACTAACAATGGTTAAACACTCAGGACACCTAACTTATAGACTCGGAAATACCCTTTTGCTGTGCTTGTTATCAATTCGTATGTACGTTTGGCAACCAATATGTAGTATTTATAAACCGAGTGAATATCAACCAACACGACCCACAGAAAAGCTGAGAGCAAATAATTTTTGTGTTTAGTGTTTATGATGAGATAGTGTAGTTTCATCGTGCATTTCTGGTATGATCATCACAGCCCGATGTGCATCCCACGACTGGCAGGCAAGGTCACACAAATAAAGTGCTGTGCTTTTTATTTGTCAAGATGAGAAAAAAAAAATCCCCTCCCCCTAAAATTATCAAAACAAAAATTACACACGCAATGCAGATGCACACACTGTCAGCAGTGTTGAGCATGCTAAGTTCACAAACTGCACACAGACAAGCTATGCACACAAACAAACCACCGCACGTGCACGCAAAGACAAGACAGACACACAACACGTGTAACACACACACACACACACACACACACACACACACACACACACACACACACACACACACACGAAACACATGGGAACGCATGCACAAGAAACGCACGAGACACACATGTGACTGCACAAACGAGACAAGCACACACATGAAAAAGAGACGCATGCATGAGACACACAGTGAACAGTGTTGAACACACACACATGCACAACCTCACATACAGACAAACCATGCAGAGAAACAAACCATTTCACGTGAGCACGACCCACAAGCATGCACACAGACAAGACCGACATGTACACACAAAACACAGCACAGAAGGGACACACGCACAAGAAACACGCACAAAACACAGAGCGTCGTTTTACTAACCTGCACCAGCATGTATTGGTTGATATATTTAAGGTAGTCGTTTTAGGTGACGTCACTCTTCTTCTAATTCTTCGTGTACAGCCAGTGGCTGCTGGTTGCATCATTGGTTGAGGCTACTGATGCTGTGCTCATCGAGCAGTACACTGGTGCTCATTTTGCTGACCTCGGAAGGATGACAGGCTGAGTCAACCCCACCTGGAGTTAAACTCAGGACCCTTGCATCCCAAGGCAGCCACCCTCACCACTAAGCCAACACCAGGCTTATGCTGTTACCTCTAAACGGTGGACACTGTGACAATCCAATTTTGTCCAAACGATCATGGTGGGAAGTAAAACAGGAATAGCTGGGATAAACGGTCTTGTTGGGCCTTTTGAATAATCACAACAATGAAAAACACAAATGTCAAAATAAATAGTGAAGTGAAGATAAGAATAAAAATATAAATAGGTAATCGAACACAATGGACATTGTTTGGCCATAGGTTAGGAAATCATGCGTTGATCAATATAATCCAAGATGTGGTGGAAAAGTCAATCCAACAATCTACAGATGGATCCATCAATCCCCCTCTCACCCACCTGTCTCCCTTCCTCGTTCTATCCAATTATATAACCTGAACACCATCTACTCCAAACCTTCCTTTTATTATAACTCATGGCCATAACCCACCATGACCCTTGTCTCGCCCTCACTAGTCTCCTTCCTTGTTCTCTCCAGTAATATAACCTGAACACCATCTACTCCAAACCTTCCTTTTATTATAACTCATGGTCATTACCCACCATGACCCTTGTCTTGCCCTCATCCGCCTCCTTCCTCGTTCTATCCAATAATATAACCTGAACACCATCTACTCCAAACCTTCCTTTTATTATAACTCATGGCCATAACCCACCATGACCCTTGTCAAGCCCTCACCAGTCATGATCCAATAATTATTGGATTGATTATATCGATTATAATCAATCATTATCGATTAAAATACTTCAACTTGGGACTGAAGGTATTTTTTAGGAAATTGGGAAGTTCAAAGAACCAGTTGAAGGGGGCAATAAGGTTTTGGTCTTTCAGGTCCAATTGCAGGACACCTTGAGGTTCAAGATGGACCGGCCAAGGTGTAATGACCACCTGTTGCGGAGAACACCAGAACATGCTTTACCCGAGCTGCAGTTTTGAGATCCATGAGGAAAAGGTAACAGTGACCGACCAGGTGAGCGTCACGGTCCCGATCTTCCCTTGTTGCCGATGTGAAGCCGGGACAAAAAAAAGGGGGGAAAACCCTCAAGTATCGTTGAGCGTTCTCATCGTAACTATTGGAGAAAGGTGAGTTCCCTACCCGCCCCATGCCGGCGTCACCTTGATTTCCCACCATCGTAGAGCACACGCTCGAAAGGCTTCTGTACGGCCTTTGGACCCGTCCGGGACGGAGCTCATTCAACCCGCCTCGTCTTAACGTGTTACCGTGCGGACACACGTCTTTCAACACAGCGCACTGACACAGCAACAGCACAGCCAGCAGCCGTACCTTGGGCTTGGACAATTCGTTTCCTGTTGACAATGGCGGCCGGGTGGACATGTTGTTGGGGGCAAGGCCGAGCCCGCCCGTGCCTCCTCGTTCCGTTCCGTTCCGTCTCGATTCAGCTCGGGGTTACCTCAGCCGAGGGCTCTGGGCTCCAGCAGCTGAAGCTGGGACCTGGACCTGGACCTGGACCCGGATCCGGACCTGGACGAGCCGTCGACGGGTCGCAAAGATTCCCCTTCCGTAGACAGTGCAGACAGCACAAAACAGTTTATTAATGTTCTTCCTCTTCTCCTTCGTTTACCCTCATTCCTCTCTTCGTCCCTTTCGTGTCTCTCTCTCTCTCTCTCTCTCTCTCTCTCTCTCTCTCTCTCTCTC
>BROF01002262.1:0-16438 GCA_024346535.1 Eptatretus burgeri
TATATATATATATATATATATATATATATGCAATCATATGTGATATGATTTTTGATGGACCGTACACTTTGGAGTATTGCTCCTGCCGAAGCAGTTTCTTGGCAAAAGCTATACTGGGTGGTTTGCCCTTGCCTTCCCAGCATTGTTTGTTTGTGATCTCTCCTTTTAAATGACGCACGTCGAGCAAGGAAGCAGCCAGTACTGTATTTAATGTTTTTGGTTTGACTGAAACGGGTTTCAACTGCCAACTTCTCAGACTCAGAGCAGACGCCCGAACCGTTATGACACCGAGGGGCTCGTGGGAATGATTCCTGGCTCAACACGAGCCTCGAACCCAAGGACCTCATCGCCAACGTTGCGACAGCCCATGAAGCTCTTTCACTTGGTTGATGTATAAACCGTATGAGGATTTCACACTCGTATCGGGACGGACAGTTGAAGTGACAGTGCTCATGGACTTTCTGTGTTACGATGTATGATCAAAGATTGCTGAACTTAATTAATCATAACATAATTGATTACATTAAGATCGAGTTCAGACATAATCAATCCGATTAATTAAATTAACTTAATAATTTTATCGCATTGCTTAACTTCATTGATCATCTTCATATATATATATATATATATATATATATATATATATATATATATATATATATATATATATATATATATATATATATATATATATATATATACATATATACATATTCAGGAAAGTAAAGCAATGGGTTTAATTAATTTACATTCACCCTCCTGCTAAGTAACTTGTTGATTAATCATTATAACGAAGTAGACATGAGAACGCACCTTTGTCCGAAATTTACAAGCGACCTTCTGTAGTTTACGCACAATGGGTGGATGTCGAACTAATAATGGCGTTTCTTTAATACTTGGGGTAAGTGAGGGGAGGGAGAGGGTCTGAAACAAGTGATTCAAGCAATAAAAAGACCCAAATCCTCGAACAATTAAACAAACCCAAACTGTAACCCAAAGAGATTTTTTAAATATCTAAATATGTGACGGAAAGTCTAAAGTTTTAAATGAAAAATAATTATTTTTGCAAAAACGAAAAGTTTGTTCAACGTTTACGTTTGATCTATGATCTTGAACCGTAACGCAGTCAATGCCTGAGTACAGTCACTTAAACTATCCGTCCCCATACGAGTGTAAAGTCCTCAGAATGTTTACATCAACCGAATGTAAAGCCACGAGTTATATAATTTACATCAGGGGAGTGTAAACGTGGAACGCGCGAAAAAAAAACAAAGAAACTAGAACGCCAATCGGTAGAGCACACACCTCTTCCAGGATGAACACTTTATGACTTTACGTTTTGAACCCATTGATAGGCTGGATCTGGATTCGGACCTGAACCAAAATCGAATCGGCTTGTTTTTGTCACCTAACCAACTCATTCATAAAGTTTTGTCACAATCCATCGACAACCTTTGTAGACATCATGCTACATACCGTTTTTGAACTCATCTCTAAATGCTGAAGAACCACTTGAAAATTAAATAATTCCAGGATCTGGATCCAGATCTTCAATAAAATTGAATTAATTCGGCCTTGTCACGCACCCAACCCGTCCACCACCAAGTTGCGTCCGAATCCGTCCACAACGTTTTTGAGACATCCTGCTCACAGTCAGACAGGGGTGGAAACATATTACCTTCGTGCAGCTTCGGTGGGGAAGTCATCACGTTCCATTTCAAAATGAACAGTAAATAAATACACGACGTAAAGCGCACCGGTGGAATGGAGATGTACGTGAGGATCATACGTGTTGGACAATTGAACGTACTGTGACGTCATTGCTTGTACGCAGACAAGGAGTGCACGTTCAGGGTCCGAGTCAGGGCACGCGCGGACACGCTTTGTAGACAATACATGGTCCTGCTTGTGCCTCCCTTTATTGGGAATGATAAACTGACGTGGCGTGATCAACGTGTACCCGAGTGAGGATTTCCAACACGGTGACCGGGGTACGCATTATCACAGTCAAAACGACTTCCAACGCTCGGTGCGTACACTTGTCGAGGCTCATGGAAGGGTGAGGTGACGGAGGATGTGAACAACTAATAGAGGGCAACATCAAGTTGGATTGAATAAAGAGGGGACTGAGCGAACAGAAAAAGAGTGGGAGGAGGGGAGAAAAACAATCTGAAAGTAAGAGGGTTGGGTTGGGTTAGTGAGGGTTAACGGGGGTAGAAAAGATCACCGGTATGGATGGGGGGATTACATGAGATGGTCGTGGAAGGAATAGCATGCGATTGAACAGCCTCAGGAAGGCAGTTCCTCAAAACGGGAAAATAATTAAATTATTACCTCTGTCATCGAAGGTGGACGGAGGTGATGTTCTCACCCCTGTCTGTCTGTCTGTCTGTCTGCATGGATGAGTTGGATATGTGACAATAACAAGCCGATTCGATTTTGCTTCAGGTCCGAATCCAGATCCGCCCTATCCGTGGGATACAAAATGTAAACTGTTCAGCTTCGTGGTGGTATGTGCTCTACCGATTTCCGTTGTAGCAGTTATTATTACAGTATAACAGTTGTTATAGTAGAGGGTGTCCATAAAGTCATTGTGTAGATTTGAACTTTTACAACTTTTGATGTACACAAGATAGAAATAAACTACAAATGGCATATGAAAGCATATTCATCAAGTTTTGTTGTTGTTAATGTTGTTATTGCTAATGTTGTTAAATTCATAATTCCTATCGATTTATTGATGAGTTCACATTTTCTGATGAGGAAACTTCTACATTAGTGGTAAAGTCTACCACCACAATTACGACACCGCATTTGGTTCCCAAACTACGACGATTCAATCTTTCACGTATCACCTTGCACCGGCAACACTGGTTTATGGTACCTGACACCGATTGCTTCGAAGGCGCGTGCGACGGTTCTTGAATGAGGACTTCCCAGACAAGTGGATCGACAGATGTGGACCTATTGCTTGGTCACCTCATTCACCTGACCTGTCCTCGTTGGACTACATTTTATGGAGTTATGTAAAACCGTTGTTTACTCATCAAAACTACATTGTTCGGTTGAACTTAGGGACTGCGATCACAAATGCAATCGATGAAATTCCTGAGCAGCAAACTGGACGATATGTCTTCAACAAGTTGGAAAATCGGATTGAACGATCATGTGTGACGAAGGATGGCGGTGACGTTGAAGACTAAAAAAATTGAACTGTATCAATTAAAAAGTTGATGGCTTATGCTTCCATGCACCATTGATTGTTTGCTTCTATCGTATGTTCATCAAAAGTTAGAAGAGTTAAAAGTTGCACAAGAACTCTATCGACACTCTGTATAGGGTGACGGGATGGCCTGAGAGCGAAGCCTTCGAGGTACGCACAATCACCTCGAAGCTGTCGAGCCTAGGTTCCAATCCAGACCCAGCTATAAACTGTCGTCCTGGTATTTCACAGGCAGGGTGATCTATCAAATCGTGTGTCGTCCTTCGGATGGACGTTAAATCGGAAGTTCCTTCTTGCCAGCATTAGTCGGTGGACGTTATAAAAGTTTCGCGTTCCTCGTGAAGAGTAGGTGAGCGATTACCAGCACCCTAGACAAATTACAAATTCCTGCTCTTACCACGACTGGCAAGGAAATGGCAAACCACCTAGTGTAACACTAGTGAAGAAACTTCTTCGGCAGCACTTGAATGTGCCTTCGGGAGGAACACAAGGACACAAATATTACATCATACACAGTGTTGTTGCGTGTTATAGTCGTCATAATAATGACGTATTATAGTAGTTTGGATGTAAAGTGACAATGTTAGTGCAATATCAAAATCATATTAAATTCAATGAATAAAAACCAAAAAACAATTTATAATTAATAACTTGAATAAAGCACCAACGGACACACTTATCGAGTCATTATTAGAAGGTGTTCACGTTTGTTTGTTCGGACTATTTGCTTCCTTCGACAGGATCCCAGAGTGAGAGAGTGAGAGAGTGAGAGAGTCAGAGTCAGAGTCAGAGTCAGAGTCAGAGTCAGAGTCAGAGTCAGAGTCAGAGAGAGAGAGAGAGAGAGTGAGAGAGTGAGAGTGAGAGTGAGAGTGAGAGTGAGAGTGAGAGAGTGAGAGAGAGAGAGTGAGAGTGAGAGAGTGAGAGTGAGAGTGAGAGTGAGAGTGAGAGTGAGAGTAAGCAGCGATGCTGAGCGGGTGATCGATCACAAGGTAACATGGAAGAATAGCGAAGTCGGGCCGTGACGACACGAGCTGTCCAAACTCAAACTCCCGGCGTGACGTGTTGCTTCTCCTGATGACGCGTTATTGTTTCGGAGAAAAACGACATGTTGAACGAGATTGTAAATTTGTGACCTGTGTTCAGGAAAATTTAACCGCACCAAGTTTTTTTCCCCCGATCCGATCAGGTGTTTACCGAGTGCAGGTTCGATATTTATCATTGTACTTTGTTCCAGGTGTGTTCCGTTCACGTCCGATGGAGTCGGAACGAGCGATACCGATTCTGACTGTCCCGCTACCTGCTACCTGCAGCCGGAGAGACGTGCTCTGAGAAGCGGCCTCGGGGCTAACGGGGGAGGGACGTCGGGGAGGGGGAACACTGGACAGAATCTCTGACGTGGAACCGCGTCAAAGCGGGCCCGGTTTGCCGATTGCGCGGCTCGGTCGCCTCCCGCCTCCCATCCACGGCGGGCATTGCCTCCAATAGATCGGATTATCGTCGCAAGTTTAGTCCCGGGTATCCCTCTCCGACTACCGGTCACCAAAGCCGCCCGGTATCCGGATTTAGTCGGATACGAGTTCGTGAATCCATTTAGCGGTGTGACTTTGGATTAGTTCGAGCGCGGCGAAGGTGGTCGCGCCGCGCGGGAACTTGGATTTGTACCATGGGTGAGTGCAGGGCGAGTGCCGCGTGGGGATTGGAACCATGGGTGAGTGCGGAACACGTGCCGCGAGGGGATCGGAGGGGGAGGGGAGGAGAGGACTCGGATTCGAACCACGGGTGAGTGTGGAGCGACCGTCGCGTGGGGATTTGAACCACGGATGAGTGTGTGGTGAGCGCCAGGCAGAGATTTGGATTGGAACCATGGGTGAGTGCGCAACGTGCACCCCGTGGGAATTCAAAACGTGGGTCTGGGCACAACTTACGCCACGTGTGGATTCGAACCACGGGTGAGTGCGCAAAGTGGGGTAACTCCCACCAGGAGATGATGCGGTGATACAGCTCAATCAGCCTGGTGTTGGCTTCGTGGTTCGGGTGGCGGCTTGGGATCCTAGGGTCCTGAATTCAAGCCCCATTGACCGCTGAAATAAAAAAAATTCACCAGGAGGTTGACTCAGCCTGTCATCCTTCCGAGGTCGGTAAAATGAGCACCAGTGTACTGGTAAGGGGGACACTGCATCAGCGGCATAGCTGCGTCCCAACTGATGATGCAACCAGCAGCGAGAGAGAGAGAGAGAGAGAGAGAGAGAGAGAGAGAGCGAGAGAGAGAGAGAGAGAGAGAGAGAGAGAGAGAGAGAGAGAGACCGCGACCGCTCAATCTCCGCGTTCATCCTTGCACACTTTTTTATACCTGTAACAGGGAGCGCAATCAAACCAATTAAACACGGCTTGGAGGCTGCAGCGGGTACTTTGTCTCCGCTTCATGAATGTGGCTTTGCCCAGCAATTCGGAATGAATGCCTGACCGATGTAGCGACCGCAAGGCAACGCGGGATTGCACCTAGATTTCGATCCGAAACCCACCTTGTGATGCAAACAATCCGGCACGTACTCTAATTTCGTTGTGTATCAGTTCCGGATTTAACCATTAATACGGACATTGGTAACGGTCCGTGAGTTTGTGACCCGCAGGATGACCCGATATCTCCATGGCACATTAGCATGTGGATCACCATCCAAAAGTGATGGTGCACGACAGTAACACCACGAGTATCGTCGCGCAACGAAGCCGAGACCATGACCTGCTAACGACCTTGCCCTATCTTTCCCATCCGCAGAGCAAGCTTTCGGAGAAGTGAACCAGCTAGGAGGGGTGTTCGTTAACGGACGACCGCTGCCCAACCCCATACGCCTTCGGATTGTCGAGTTGGCGCAGTTGGGGATCCGTCCTTGCGATATCAGTCGACAACTGCGGGTCTCGCATGGGTGCGTGTCCAAGATCCTGGCTCGTTACAACGAAACGGGCTCCATCCTCCCAGGGGCCATTGGTGGGAGCAAGCCCCGCGTCACGACGCCAACTGTGGTCAAACACATCAGGGACTACAAGCAGCGTGACCCGGGCATTTTCGCCTGGGAAATTCGTGACCGTCTCCTCGCCGAGGCAGTCTGCGACAAGTACAACGTGCCCTCTGTCAGCTCCATCAGCCGGATCCTGCGGAATAAGATCGGGGGTCTCTCACAGCCTTCGCAGTATGAGGCCGGGTCTTCCGTTAAACCTCCTGCGCCCGTAGTTTCTTATGGAGCATTGTACGCCTACCCGAACCCTCTAGCGCACGGACCTACTACCAAGGGCCACAACGGAGTCATGCCTCCAGGGATGGCCCTGCCGGCCATGGCTGGGTCGCATGGATTTCCACGATCGTGGCCTTCATCCTACACAGTCAGTGACATCCTCGGGTTCCGCACGGCGGTGGAACAACAAGGTAGGCGTGGGGCAGTTTCTGTGTCGGTGTGGGCCTTCTGTTTGTGGCTTTTGTGGTAACAAATGTTCAAAGCGCATTGGAGAGTTAGTGTGTGTGAAACAGCGGAACAACACAATAAAGGGGACATGATTTTACTCTCAGTGAGGAATGGGATTGGGATGGAGAGGTCAGTGGGGGGGGGGATATGAGTAATGGGTGTTCGGAGGAAGGGGAGGACATGTGTGAGTTGAATATCAAGAGAGAGGAGGGGTAATTGTGGTGGGGGTGGATATTATGGTTGGGGTGAATTGGAAAGGCATGGTAGGGGGGTGGGTAGATTTAGGGAGGAGTAAATTTGTGAGAAGGGAATATTAGAAAGGGGAAGGAAAGTGGTGTGTGTGTGTGTGTGTGTGTGTGTGTGTGTGTGTGTGTGTGTGTGTGTGTGTGTGTGTGTGTGTGTGTGTGTGTGTGTGTGTGTGTGTTACCGTGAGAGCTTGTTAAATATGATCCCAGATATCTACACGCATCCTATGTTGATTTATCCAAACCTGATTCCCTATAGCCATGTGATATTTTAGCCGACATGTTGCTCTTCACGTATAGTGTTGTGGATCTAGGTGGTTGTGGTGCTTCTCTTGCTGTCTCTGCCACAGCCGAGCCTGTCTTTGGCACTCAACATGGATCTGTCGGTAACTCTGTAATTATCGTTATTTATCAAACTTATAATTTTAACCACATATTTAGAACAATTTACTTACTATAGTGCCTACATGACAACATATATTCTATAATATTTATCATTCCTTGGTATTTAACAATATAACTTTAAAACTGATTACCATACTATATTTAACACCACATTTGACTGGTTGGCATATTTTACAATGTATATTTATTGTGATCTTGTTGAACTATTTTAACACTGTTTAATATTCCTTTAATGCCGACTGTTCCATTATTAATAGCATATACATTTGATAGATTTCACATGGTTTACCATCACCTTATATTTAACACTTTACAAATCACACCATATCTACACCCTTTCTTGAAAGCTTTCACCATGCGACCATATTTTACACTGCATATCAAATGTTGCTATATAATTCAACAAACCTGTTTTACCACGCCATCATTTTAACCATTGTACATGCTAGTATACTGGGTATGGTAGAGGAAAGAAGAGGAAGAGGCATACCGTGTTTGTACTGGATGGATTTGGTAAAAGCAACAACCAAGCCGTCTCCGCCAGAGCTTCGGGAAGCAGTACAGGGGACGGATGTTTGGATAAATCTGAGCATGAATGTCACCAGAAGTCGGACACGATTTGATGGAACTAGATAACTGGACATGTTAGTATATTCAATGCTCTGAGAATACTGTACATATCATAATATATGAAACAGTTTTATATAACACATATTAAACACAGCTTTATAGAACACAGTACTAAACACAACATTAACTGATTTTGCTAACACCTTACTCAACACAGTATATTTAATGCAGTTTGTATAACACCTGACACAACACAGTAAATGTACTGCAATTTCTGTAACACTTTATTTAACACAATATATATAATGTAGTTTTCAATAACATGTTCCTTAACACAGTATATTTAATGTAATTTTGTATAACATGTTCCTTCATACAGTATATTTCATGGAGTTTTGTATAACATGTTCCTTAACACAGAATGTATAATGCAGTTTTGAATAACATGTTCCTGAACACAGCATATATAATGTACTTTTGTATAACATGTTCCTTAACACAGTACATATAATGTAGTTTTGTATAACATGTTCCTTAACACAGTATATATAATGTAGTTTTGTATAACATGTTCCTTAACACAGAATATTTAATGTCGTTTTGAATAATATGTTCCTTAATACAGTATATTTATTGTAGTTTTATATAACATGTTTCTTAACAGAGTATATATCATGTACTTTTGTATAACATGTTCCTTAACACTATATAATGTAGCTTTGAATAACATGTTCCTTAACACAGTATATTTAATGTAGTTTTGAATAAAATCTTCCTAAATACAATATATTTAATGTAGTTTTGTATAACATGTTCCTGAATACAGTATAATAAATGTAGTTTTGAATAACATGTTCTGTAACACAGTATATTTAATGTAGTTTTGAATAACATCTTCCTTGATACAATATATATATATATATATATATATATATATATATATATATATATATATATATATATATATATATATATATATATATATATATATATATATATATATATATATATATTGTAGTTTTGTGTAACATGTTCCTTAATACAGGATATTTAATATCATTTTACATAACATGTTCCTCAACACAGTATATATAAAGTAGTTTTGTATAACATGTTCCTTAACACAGTATATGTCATGTAGTTTTGTATAACATGTCCCTTAACACAGAATATTTAATGTAGTTTTCAATAACATGTTCTTTAATACAGTATATTTAATGTAGTTTTGTATAACATGTTTATTAACAAAGTATGTATAATGTCATTTTGAATATGTTCCTGAACACAATATATATATATATATATATATATATATATATATATATATATATATATATATATATATATATATATATATATAATGTACTTTTGTATAACATGTTCCTTAACACTATATATAATGTACTTTTGTATAACATGTTCCTCAACACAGGATATTTAATGTAGTTTTGAATAACATGTTCCATAACACAGTATATTTAATGTTGTTTTGAATAACATCTTCCTTAATACAATACATATAATCTAGTTTTGTGTAACATGTTCCTTAATACAGTATATTTAATGTAGTTTTGCATAACATGTTCCTTAATACAGTATATTTAATGTTGTTTTATAGAACATGTTGCTTCACACAGTATATTTAATGGAATTTTGTATAACATGTTCCTTTACACAGTATATTTAATGTAGTTTTGTATAACATGTTCCTTAACACTGTATATAATTTAGTTTTGTATAACATGTTCCTGAACACAGTATATATAATGTAGTTTTGTATGACATGTTCCTCAACACTATATATAATGTAGTTTTGCATAACATGTACCTCAACACAGTATATTTAATGTAGTTTTGTATAACATGTTCCTCAACACAGTATATTTAATGTAGTTTTGTATAACATGTTCCTTAACACAGTATATTTAATGTAGTTTTGAATAACATGTTCCGGAATACAGGAGATTTAATATAGTTTTGAATAACAACTTCCTTAATACAATACATTTAATGTCGTTTTGTACATCATGTTCCTTAATACAGTATAATAAATGTAGTTTTGAATAACATGTTCCGTAACACAGTATATTTAATGTGCTTTTGAATAACATCTTCTTTAATACAATATATATAATGTAGTTTTGTATAACATGTTCCTTAATGTAGTTTTGCATAACATGTTCCTTAATACAGTATATTTAATGTCGTTTTATATAACATGTTGCTTAACCCAGTATATTTAATGTAATTTTGTATAACGTGTTCCTTAACACAGTATATTTAATGTAGTTTTTAAAAAAACATGTTCCTTTTACACAGTATGTATAATGTAGTTTTGAATAACATGTTCCTTAACACAGTACATTTAATGTAATTTTGTATAACGTTCCTTAATGCAATATATTTAATGTAGTTTTGAATAACATATTCCTTAATACAGTATATATCATGTAGTTTTGTATAACGTGCAACTTAACACAGCATATGTAATGGATTTTTGTATAAAATGTTCCTTAACACAGTATATTTAATGTAGTTTTATACATCTTCCTGCACACAGTATATTTAATATAGTCTCATTTAACATCTTCCTTAATACATTATATTTAATGTAGTTTCATATTACATGTTCCTTAACACAGTATATTGAATGTAGTTTTATATAACATGTTCCTTAACATGTTTATATAACATATTGAATGTAGTTGTATATAACATCTTCCTTAATACAGTATATTTAAAAAAGCTTCATTTAACATCTTCCTTAATACAGTATATTTAATGTTGTTTCATATAACATGTTCTTTAACACAGTATATTGAATGTAGTTTTATATAACATGTTCCTTAACACAGTATATTGAATGTAGTTTTGAATAACATCTTCCGAAATACAGTATATTTCATATAGTTTTGAATAATATCTTCCTTAATACAGTATATACAATGTAGTTTTGTATAACGTGTAACTTAAAACAGTATATGTAATGTAGTTTTGTATAACATGTTCCTTAACACATGTATTTAATATGGCTTTGTACGTCTTCCTTAACACAGTATATTTAATGTAATTTTGTAAAACGTGTTCCTTAACACAGTATATTGAATGTAGTTTTGAATACCATCTTCCTTAATACAGCATATTTCATGTAGTTTTGAATAACATCTTCGTTAATAAAGTATATATCATGTAGCTTTGTATAACGTGTAACTTAACACAGTATATGTAATGTAGTTTTGTATAACTTGTTCAGTAACACATATATTTAATATCATTTTGTACATCTTCCTTATCACAGTATATTTAATGTAGTTTTGTAGACCGTGTTACTTAACACAGAATATTTAATATAGTTTGGTATAACATGTTCCTTAACACAGTATATTTAATGTAGTTTTGAATAACATATTCCTTAATACAGTATATATATATATATATATATATATATATATATATATATATATATATATATATATATATATATATATATATATATATATATATATATATATATATATATATATATATATATAATGTAGTTTTGCATAACGTGTAACTTAACACAGTATATGTCATGTAGTTTTGTATAAAATGTTCATTAAGACATATATTTAATATAGCTTTGTACATCTTCCTTAACACAGTATATTTAATCTAGTTTTGTTCATCTTCTTTAACACAGCTGTATAATGTAGTTTTGAATCACATGCTCCTCCACATGTTTATATAACATATTGAATGTAGTTGTATATAACATCTTCCTTAATACAGTATATTTAATAGAGTTTCATTTAACATCTTCCTTAATACAGTATATTTAATGTTGTTTCATATAACATGTTCTTTAACACAGTATATTGAATGTAGTTTTATATAACATGTTCCTTAACACAGTATATTGAATGTAGTTTTGAATAACATCTTCCGAAATACAGTATATTTCATATAGTTTTGAATAATATCTTCCTTAATACAGTGTATACAATGTAGTTTTGTATAACGTGTAACTTAAAACAGTATATGTAATGTGTTTTGTATAACATGTTCCTTAACACATGTATTTAATATAGCTTTGTACGTCTTCCTTAACACAGTATATTTAATGTAATTTTGTATAACGTGTTCCTTAACAGAGTATATTGAATGTAGTTTTGAATACCATCTTCCTTAATACAGCACATTTCATGTAGTTTTGAATAACATCTTCGTTAATAAAGTATATATCATGTAGCTTTGTATAACCTGTAACTTAACACAGTATATGTAATGTAGTTTTGTATAACTTGTTCAGTAACACATATATTTAATATCGTTTTGTATATCTTCCTTATCACAGTATATTTAATGCAGTTTTGTAGACCGTGTTACTGAACACAGTATATTTAATCTAGTTTGGTATAACATGTTCCTTAACACAGTATATTTAATGTAGTTTTGAATAACATATTCCTTAATACAGTATATATATATATATATATATATATATATATATATATATATATATATATATATATATATATATATATATATATATATATATATATATATATATATATATAAAATGGAGTTTTGCATAACGTGTAACTTAACACAGTATATGTCATGTAGTTTTGTATAAAATGTTCATTAACACATATATTTAATATAGCTTTGTACATCTTCCTTAACACAGTATATTTAATGTAGTTTTGTTCATCTTCTTTAACACAGCTGTAAAATGTAGTTTTGAATCACATGTTCCTTAACACTGTATATTTAATGAAGCTTTGTATAACATGTTACTTAAACAGTGTATTTAATGTAGTTTTGCATAACATGTGACTTCACACAGTATATCTAATTTAGTTTTGCATAACGTGTTTCTTAACACAATATATTTAACGTAGTTTTGTATAATATGTTACTTAACACAGTATATTTAATGTAGTTTTGTATAACATGTTACTTAACACAGTATATTTAATGTAGTTTTGCATAACCTGTTACTAAAACAGTATATTTAATGTAGTTTTGCATAAAATGTTACATAAACAATATATTTAATGCTGTTGTTTCATATAACATTCAGGGTTTTGTGTCATATCTTCCTTAACACAGTATGTATGACGTAGTTTTAAATAACATCTTCCTTAACACAGTGTATATACTTAATGTAGTTTTATATAACATCTTCCTTAACACAGGAAATATAATGTAGTTTTGTACAACACCTTTATGAACATAGAATATAAAATGTAGTTTTGTATAACAGTTAACAGTATATTTCAAGTAGTATTATATAAAACCTTACTTAACACATTGTATATAATGTATTTTGAACATGTTAAAACAGTATATTAAATGCAGTTTTGTACATCTTAACACAGTATATTTAATGTAGTTTTTTTTATAACAGTTAACAGTGTACTTCACGGAGTATTGTGTCAAACCTTACTTAACTCAGTTTTTGTAATGCAGTTTTGTACATTTTAATACAGTACATATCATGTAGTTTTGAATAACATGATCCTTGATACAGAATATTTAATGTAGCTTAATATAACATGTTCCTTAATACAGTATATTTAATATCGTTTTGTATAACGTGTTACTGAGCACAGTATATTTCATATAGTTCTTTTTCATAACATCTTCCTTAACACAGTGTATATAATATAGTTTTGAAAAACATGTTCCTTAATACAGCATATTTAATGTTGCTTTATATAACGTTCCTGAATACAGTACATATATTATATTATATTATATATATATATATATATATATATATATATATATATATATATATATATATATATATATATATATATATTGTTACGGGCCGGGGGTCCTGTGGCGGGAATGACTACGAGGTGGGAGAGGTTACGTCGTCTCCCACCAGACTCTCCGGAATTATAGGCCGTCGCTCGGATAACTCTGCGAGCCAGCGGGTCACTTAATCGACCGTGGAACGCCAATATCTCGACCGCGTGGGGTGGGGTTATTTTGTGTAGATCCAATGTACCTAAGTAACCACGCGGTCTTGGCTACTGGGGATCCACGCCCTCGGAACGCCTGGCCGAACATAATTCACTCTACCGGCAGCGGTAAAATTACACCTACCGACTACCACTCTGCCACCTACCTTTCCGGCTCGGACGCAGTCGAGCGGGCTTGCCCAGGACGTCCCAGCTACAATGTACCGATTACCGGGGATAAAACCCCGCCTAAACTCAGATCCGAACCATGCTGGACCAATGCATGAAGGGACGGAAATGGACTGGGAAGATTTCTAATATGATTTATTTACAGTAAATAGAAAGACACAGGAAAGACTTATCGCAAATATACAAGAAATATTTACAATGATCAAATAAAATCACATATACAGTTTGACTTACAGATGGGCCCAACACACTCAGACACACACACAGATGCTTTATTGAAGACCCCCACAGCCGGAGAAGGAGAGACAAACTGGGGGTCGCAGTTCGGTGGGGTACCTGCACGCTGGAGTTAGGGGGTGCTCCACGGTTGTTTTGCTGTTTTGTCATTGTTTTGCGATGCAGTATATTTAATATAGTTTTGTATAACATGTAACTGAACTCTACATTTAAATGACGTTAACAATATATGTAATGCAGTTTTGAAAATAATCTGACTCAACACAGTATGTTTAATGCAGTTTTGTATAACGGGTTGCTTAACACAGTATATTTAATGTCATTTTATATGTCTTATTTTACACAGTATACTGAATATAGTTTTGTACATTTTACTAAAGAAAGTATATATAATGTAGTTTAGTACACGTTACTTAAGTAGGCTCCGTCGGTATCAATTTTTTTTTGATATCGATATACCGGTGTGGTCATACTGGCATCCCAGTGTATCAGTATTATTTAAAGTAATTATTGAATTGAATATTTTTACTCAGGTTCCAAAAATACGCAATGGTCCAATGGTCCATCACGTATTCATCCATGACATACACATCGTTGACAGTAAAAATAAAATAAATTTAAAGTATTCCCACACTGTTCTTCCCCCCCCCCCACCCCATGATGAGAACGATTATCTTACTTCCAACTTCAACTTCTTTGAAAAAGGATTTTGTTTCAAAGCAAGGTCAATATTTGTAATCGGCACAGGTCGGAATCCATCGCTATCACCGTACCAGTATGACTATTGTGGAACGCTATACCGGTATGATCATACCGGTATCGCCTTCATATCGGTGTCACCTTCATATCGGTGTCACCTTCATACCGGTGTCACCTTCATACGAGTGTCGCCTTCATATCGGTGTCGCCTTCATTCTGGTGTCGCCTTCATACGAGTGTCGCCTTCATTCTGGTGTCGCCTTCATTCTGGTGTCGCCTTCATTCTGGTGTCGCCTTCATTCTGGTGTCACCTTCATTCTGGTGTCACCTTCATTCTGGTGTCGCCTTCATTCTGGTGTCGCCTTCATACGAGTGTCACCTTCATACGAGTGTCGCCTTCATTCTGGTGTTGCCTTCATACAGGTGTCGCCTTCATTCTGGTGTCGCCTTCATTCCATTGTCACCTTCATTCTGGTGTTGCTGATTACTGACTCTCACAAGACTTCTATAGCACATCCGATTCATATAAATAAGCAATTTCTTTAAAACCAGCCACGAGGGCAAAGAAAACCGCGATTACTTGTATGGAGCTGATGAGCATGCATGCTGAGGGTTAAAAGTTAAAACCAACCATACTTACTTCCTAATACGTCTTGATGTCACATGTTCCACTGTTCCAGGTGCAGCTGAGTCCATCAAAGGTTTTTATATCATACAGTCCATGTACGGGATCTAAAGACTGTAAACACCTTTCTTTGATTTGTTCATTGGTGGTATCACAGCTTTTTTTAATTCTTTATTATTTTTTAATCCTGGTATATCGATTGATTTTTTTTTTGTACCCATTATTTTTTTTGGTGCACTGATATATTGAGTTTATTTAATAATCCATGCTATGAGCAGAAAGCAGCTGTTGTTTATCTCACTCAATGATGTTATTAGCTTCAATGATCACGATAGTAGCGCAAATCTTCGAGTTTTATTGGAGAGTTTTGCAGGACATAATTTCAGAAAAGAAGAAATTTATTTAATTCCACGGTAATTTACACACGCTGAGGAATCCATTGTATATAATATCCTTCAGGTAATGAGTTAATGGGGTAATTTATCTGGGTCATTATACTGAGGCAACTGAATTAATCAGGTAATTACTATTCCTGACGCGATGGTGGGTTTGGGGGTAGGCGGATGTGGATTGGACAATATATATATATATACACACTAGCATATACCCGTGCTCTGCACGGAGTTTAATGGGTGGCAAAAGGTGGATGAGGCATAATAGTTGATGTTATGGGAAGCTGGGGAGCATGTCATGAGGGATGTGATGCACTATGGTTACCTTTCCTTAGTTTTCGAAAGGACCTCCCTGTAGATGACATTTTGGGTGAGTGTCTTGTTGCTGAATAATCATTGTGAGGAATTATTATCCACTTTGATATATATATACATATA
>BROF01002262.1:21738-32899 GCA_024346535.1 Eptatretus burgeri
GTACGTGGCTTGATTCATGAGTCCTTCACAAAGACAAATCTGCCCGATTCCAGCCTTGCTGAAGCACCCCCAGATCATCACCGATCCTCCACCAAATTTCACAGTGGGTGCGAGACACTGTGGCTTGCAGGACTCTCCAGGTCTCCGTCTAACCATTAGATGACCAGGTGTTGGGCAAAGCTGAAAATTGGACTCATCAGAGAAGATGACCTTACTCCAGTCCTCTACGGTACAATCCTTATGGTCTTTTGCAAACCTCAGCCTGGCTCTTCTTTGCTTCTCATTGATGAAGGGCTTTTTCTAGCTTTGCACGACTTCAGCCCTGCCCCTAGGAGCCTGTTTCGAACCGTCCTCGCCGTGCACTTCACCCCAACTGCTGTTTGCCATTCTTTTTGTAGGTCACTTGATGTCATCCTTCGGTTGTTGAGTGACATTCGAATGAGTTGGCGGTCATCCCGTTCAGTGGAAAGTCGTTTTCGCCCTCTGCCAGTCTGTAGCTTTGTTCTCCCCAATGTCTGTTGCTTGACCTTGTTCTTATGAACCGCCGTCTTTGACATTTTAAGGATGGAAGCAACGTGACGTTCACTGTATCCCTCTGTCAGAAAAGCCAGAATTGAACCCTTCTTTTCCTCACTCAAAACTTTTCTTTTCAACTCTTTTGGCATGGTCAATCGTTATTTTTTTTATTCCAATTACTTTTGAGGTACGACTAGCACTGTTTTTGCCATCCAGCTGGTCCTATTGCAAGAGGATAGTGATGACCACAGCAGTGTTTTTTTTTACTTTTCCTTGTTAAATAAGATTAGGTTCAGGTGATCACCGAATCAGTACCTGTGAATTAAGTGCAAAAACGTCGAGGAAAGTGATGTCTTTGATACAGAATGTGGAGGTTGGTCGAAACAAGAGTGCTCGGCATCACTGCATGGGAAGACATTATGGCGTTAACAATTGTGCAATGTACTATCTGCCAAGTAAATCGATGCACAGAAAACACAAGGAGTTGTGAATGCTCTGGTTTTGCACCGTGAGTGAGGGTGATCCCAGTAAACTGCTCCAGTACATGACACAAGAGCTGATAGGTGAGAGGAAACGTTACAATCCATGAAAACAAGAGTTTACTGCAGTCCGAATATCCACCTCATATGTGGAGAGTATAATTTGTTGACTTCAAATTTTTATGAAAATAAGGATAATTATCAATTGCATTTTACTCTACTATTGCACCCACTCCCTTTGGGAGTGACAGGAGGGGCCATGTTATTATCCTCTCGGGTATATAGATTATAGTAGATTTAGGCTTGGGCCCGTTATTCTGTAGTGCACTTGATCAGCATAGAATGCTTCAACTTCAAGGATGTCTGAATTCCTCCAGATTTCTTTCAGTTTTGTGTTAAACAGCAGCAGCGACTGTTTAAAAAGGCAATCATCGTGTTTGTGGTTTATAATTATTTTTTTACCTCCGGTCGGTTTATCCCCATGATAAGCCATTTATACACCTTAACACAGTGTTTGACCAAGGAGGAAAAATCCCTTTGGAAGAGGGGATATTATTAGTATTAATATTGCTTTGTAATGACATTAATATTATGTTATTAATGGAGTTGGTTGAGATTGGATAATAATGACGGAATGTATTACAATAGAAAAAAACAGACAGACAAAGAAACAGACAACAAATTTCTACTTTAGTATGATGATGATGTCAGCAATCATTGTGACAGAGTCTGGTGATTAATGCTGCAAAAGTACAACTTGGATTGGTTATGTGATATAATATGCTATATGAGTATATTTTGCCTGTAGGTATACATATATCCTACTATATATACTATAAGAGAGCTGTTCGTGTGACTGTCTATGCTGTACATGTCACCATTTTTCTCAAAGACGGAAGAATGGTCTTCGTCAAACTTTCAGAAGTTCATCAATGAGCACTGGGGAGTGTTTTAGGAAAAAAACGATTTTCGAAAATTTTGAAAAAAAACATTGTTGTTTTATTTTTTAGATTTCTTTTTTTAATAGCTCTGTGGTGCCAAAGCCTTTTTTAGCAATGTAAAAGGTAATGCTAAATGATCCATGACCCCATTCCTTAGTGGGTGAGGGGAAGTGTTTTAGCACCCCCCCCCCAAAAAAAATGGAATTTTTTTTTGATTTCTTCAAAATGCAAACAGGATAAGAATAGCACCAGCAAATGCCAGGTACCACTGATAGATTTAAATAAGACAGTGTGTGTGTGTGTGTGTGTGTGTGTGTGTGTGTGTGTGTGTGTGTGTGTGTGTGTGTGTGTGTGTGTGTGTTGGAAAATCATAGAAAAAAACAGGGCTGGGCCAATCTCCACTAGATTTTGCATATGTGTTGGTAATACCCAGGGTCAAGTCATGGGCACAACCCCCTCACCCCTCCCCCTTGACGACTGACAAATTTTCGCCTGCACATGTCTACAATGTAAGTGCTTAACTGACCCCTGCCAAAGACAGGGGATCATTAGCCATGGCACAAAATATATTTGCCCCACTATCACCCCCAGGTGGTTCTCAAAGGGAATGGGTGTTTCTTATTACTGAAATAGTCACTGGAAAAATAGAAAACAAACAAGGTTTCATTCTTATTCTTGTGCTATATTCCAATGTCAATTGTTGCATAAAACATTTGTTCTAAAGATCCTGGGATAATAACTTTTTGTCCAGGAAAACTCCTGGAAAACTAGTCTTCAATGGCTTTCTGACCCCTACAGTATATTTACTGCAGTTTTAAACATCTTATTTAACACAGTATATTTACTGCAGTTTCATATATCTTACTAGCGAGGTATGCTTACACATTGTAAGCAATAACGAACAGTGCTTCCCCATTAAATTGCATTAATTTGGCGTATTAGCGTCACTTCGCTTAATACATGGCGTCACTCAACTCAATTAATTTTTTTCATTTATTTATATTGTAATTTTTGTATTCTTTCCAATGAATGGTTCTTTGTTTTTTCCCCCACTCTATCAGCTTCGATGTCCATCAGTACGCAAAATAACCGTGCTTCCCCGTCGTCTTGGGTCACTCACCTGCATTTATTTTTTTTCATATATATATATATATATATATATATATATATATATATATATATATATATATATATATTAATTTACGGATGCTTTCCAACGGTTCTGTGACTTTTTTTTCTGGTCTATCGCCTTCAATGTCCATGAGCACGCAAAATTTCAGTTTTCTACGTCATCTGGAAGGTACCGAACATTAAGTCAGTCAGTCAGTCAGTCAGTCAGTCAATGGTAATAGAAAGAGCTTTATATATTAGATTTAACACAGTATATCCAATGCAGTTTTACGCATCTTATTTAACACAATATATTTAACGTAGTTTTATACATCTTATTTAACAGAGCGTATTTAATGTATTTTTGTATATCTTAATAACACAGTATATTTAATGTAGATTTATAACTCTTATTTAACCCAGTACTATAATATAAGACCCGTCGCTTCGCTTACAGAAATACCAACCTTTGCTGTGATGGCTAATCAATAGGGCAAGAAGAAAAAGGATTCCTGGGAATGAGAGGATAACCAGCATTGCAAGTTCACGTTTACAGTTTTGCCACGTGTGTCCATGTACCCATGAAGAAAAACAAATAAAAAATATAAAAAAATGTTTTCATCACAAGCCTTCCTGGAAGTTCCTTGAATCCACCATGGATCAACTTATTGAAATCAGTTCATCCGTTCTCAAGTTATAACACAAACAAACAAACAAACAAACAAACAGACAGACAGTCAGACAGACACTGCTCCTTTTATAATACAGATATTTAATGTAGTTGTATACATTATTTAACACAGTATTTTTAATGTAGTTTAAGACATCTTATTTAACACAGTATATTTAATGTAGTTTTGTACATCTTCCTCAACATTATATTTAATTTAGCATTGTGAATCTTACTTTGCACAGTATATTTAATGAAGGAAGTACACCACCTCACTTAACACAGTATATTTAATGTAGATTTATACATTTTACTTAACACAGTATATTTAATGTAGGAAGTACACCACCTTACTTAACACAGTATATTTAATATAGATTTATACATTTTACTTAACACAGTATATTTAATGTAGATTTATACATTTTACTTAACACAGTATATTTAATGTATATTTATACATTTTACTTAACACAGTATATTTAATGTAGGAAGTACAACACCTAACTGAAAACATTGAATATTTAATGTCGTTTTAAACATCTCACTGAACACAGTATATTTAATGTAGTTTTATACATCTTACTTAGCACAGTATATTTAATGTAATTTTACACATCTTACTGAACACAGTATATTGAATGTAGTTTTGTACATGTTCCTTAACACAGTATATTTAATGTAGTTTTGTGCGGCTGACTTAACACAGCATATTTAATGTAGTTTTGTGCGTCTTACTTAACACAGTATATTTAATATAGTTATGTACGTCTTACTTAACACAGCATATTTAATGTAGTTTTGTACGTCTTACTTAACACAGTATATTTAATATAGTTTTGTACATCTTACGTAACACAGTATATTTAATGAAGTTTTGCACGTCTTACTTAACACAGTATATTTAATGTAGATTTATACATTTTACTTAACACAGTATATTTAATGTAGGAAGTACACCACCTTACTTAACACAGTATATTTAATGTCGATTTATGCATTTTACTTAACGCAGTATATTTAATGGAGGAAGTACACCACCTTACTTAACACAGTATATTTAATGTAGGAAGTACACCACCTTACTTAACACAGTATATTTAATGTAGATTTATATATTTTACTTAACACAGTATATTTAATGTAGGAAGTACACCACCTTACTTAACACAGTATATTTAATGTAGTTTTATACATTTTACTTAACACAGTATATTTTATGTGGGAAGTACAACACCTTACTTAACATTGAATATTTAATGTCGTTTTAAACATCTCACTGAACACAGTATATTTAATGTCGTTTTATACATCTTACTTAACACAGTATATTTAATGTAATTTTACACGTTACTGAACACAGTATATTGAATGTAGTTTTGTACATGTTCCTTAACACAGTATATTTAATGTAGTTTTGTACGGCTTACTTAACACAGCATATTTATTGTAGTTTTGTACGTCTTACTTAACACAGTATATTTAATATAGTTATGTACGTCTTACTTAACACAGCATATTTAATGTAGTTTTGTATGTCTTACTTAACACAGTATATTCAATGAAGTTTTGTACGTCTTGCTTAACTCAGTATATTTAATGTAGTTTTGTACATCTTACTTAGCACAGTATATTTAATGTAGTTTTGTACGTCTCACTTAACACAGCATATTTAATGTATCATTGTACATCTTAACAGAGTATATTTAATGTAGCATTGTACATCTTATTTAACACAGTATATCTAATGTAGCATTGTACAATGTACATCTTGTGAACACATTATATTGAATGTAGTTTTGTACATCTTGCTGAACACAGTATATTTAATGTAGTTTTGTACCTCTTCCTCAACATTATATTTAATGTAGCATTGTGCATCTTACTTTTCACAGTATATTTAATGTAGTTTTATACATTTTACTTAACACAGTATATTTGATGTAGTTTTGTACAACACCTTACTTAACACAGTATATTTAATGTTGTTTTGTACAACACCTTACTTAACATTGTATATTTAATGTAGTTTTAAACATCTCACTGAACACAGTATATTTAATGTAGTTTTACACATCTTACTGAATATAGTATATTGAATGTAGTTTTGTACATCTTCCTTAACACAGTATATTTAATGTAGCATTGTACATCTTCCTTAACACAGTATATTTAATGTAGTTTTGTACGTCTTACTGAACACAGTATATTTTACGTCGCATTGTACATCTTACTTAACACAGTATATTTAAGTAGCATTGTACATCTTACTGAACACAGTATATTTAATGTAGTTTTGTACAACACCTTACTTACCACAGTATATTTAATGTTGTTTTGTACAACACCTAACTTAATATTGTATATTTAATGTAATTTTACACATCTACTGAATATAGTGTATTGAATGTAGTTTTGCAAATCTTACTGAATATAGTATATTGAATGTAGTTTTGCACATCTTCCTTTACACAGTATATTTAATGTAGCATTGTACATTTTACTTAACACAGTATATTTAATGTAGCATTGTACATCTTACTTTATACAGTATATTTAATGTAGTTTTGTGCAACACCTTATATAACACAGTATATTGTTATGGATTTTAGAATCGTATCCGACAAATGCATCCAAACATCTCGGTCCTCAGACAGTTATTTCCCGAAATGCATGTCCAGGATAGACCCATCCCCATGCCTGGTGGGATTCTAACTTTGATGTGTTGAGAAGGGTAAAGAATAGATTCCCTTTCTTATGGTATGGCCTTTTTCTTTTTCCGACAGACACATTCATGCATGTGAGATAGCCGTTAGCCCAATGGAGGCTCGTCTACTCCCTTTCCATCAGGACACATTGGCTTGGAGGTGGACAAGTTATTTACACATTGGACTTCCAGGACATTTGATTTAGCACACTGTGGGATTTTCTTGAGCAGTTATTCGGATGGTTAAATACGGCTGTGGATCATTTACCTCACCCACCTATTTTCCATCGACGTTCGACACCAACCTTTTTCACCGACGTTGACACGCACCTCTTTCGATCGATGTTTGGCAACTGTGTGGATGGTTGTTGTTGACGTTTTATGAGCACTTCACGTATTCGCTCGGAAATTCTGGCAAATGGCTGCTTTCTGCCGTTCGTCCAGCACTACAAACATGGCATCGTAAGCCAGGCCTGTGCTGATTTGGGGTTGCATCTCACTCTGATAAAGGCCCTGTCACACCTTGACGTTTAAGCCAGCGTATGGCAAGGTATCAAAATGTATGTAAAACGCTGGCGTACACTGAACTATTGATGTTTTTTTTAAGTATTGGGCATATAATAACGTGTTGGACGTATGTATAACGTATTAGTAACGTGCATAGAACGTTTCAATCACATGTCGATAACTTATACCAACAAATGCTGAGCGTGTTGTCGGCGTTCACAACCTATGCCCAATGATAGTCTTACTTATGCATAGCGTGCGGCAGCGTATCGCCGAAGATTATGTGGTGTAGGCTATTCATAGGCTGCAGCTCGACAATTCAAATCATAACCGCACTAGACATCGAAGTATGAAGCCGCTGTCACACCTTGACGTTTTAGCCAGCGTATGCCGACGTATGAAAAATTTGCCGAACCAAGCTGACACACGTCGAATACGTTATGGGTAAGTTTTGTATTCGTTAAGAGCACGCTGGCATACGTCGTAGTACGCTGGCAGACATCGTAGTACGCTGGCATACGTGGTCATATGCCGAGTACGTCGAGAAATTTTCAGCATGTTGAAAATTTCTCGACGTACCCGGCGTATGACACACGTTCCGCATACGCTGGCATAAGTTGTCGGCACATTACGCGATCGTTGACACACGTCGACACATGATACTTGTATGTTACTCATAAGTCGAAACACGTCGACATAATGGTTAGCGTCAGTGTTCCAGACTCCCTGGTTTGTTTGTTTGTTTTTTCTTTTCTTCGGTATGACGGTGATGTTGACACTTCGATTTCTAGTGCGGTTATGATTTAAATCGTTGAGCGGCAGCCTATTAATTATATTATATCATAACCGCACTAGAAATCGAAGTGTCAACATCACCGTCATGCCGAAGAAAAAAAAAAAACAGGGAGTCTGGAACACTGACGCTAACCATTACCTTGACGTGTTTCAACTTATGAGTAACGTACAAGTAACGAGTGTCGACGTGTGTCAACGATCGGGTAACGTGCCTACAACACGTTACTCATAGGTTAGAAATAAGTTTCGGGTACGCTAAACATTACCTCGACGTGTTTCGACGTATGAGTAACTTACAAGTAATGTGTGTCGACATGTGTCAACGATCGCGTAACGTGCCTACAACTTATGGCCAAGCGTATGCGGAACGTGTGTCATACGCTGACATATGTCGAAAAATTTCAAGCATGGAAAATTTGTCTAACACCTCGGCGTACTACGACGTATGCCAGCGAACAAAGACGTATGCCAGCGTACTACGAAAAAAAGCCAGCGTACTATGACGTATGCCAGCATGCTCTTGACGTATACAAACTTACCCATAACATATACAAACTTACCCATAACGTATACAAACTTACCCATAACGTATACAAACTTACCCATAACGTATTCGACGTGTGCTGGCGTTTTAGCCATATTTTGCATATGTCAGGCATACGCTGGCTAAATCGTCAAGGTGTGACAGGGCCTTAAGGAAGGAATGGTCACGAGACTGGGGGTTTGGCAACTGCAATGATGTGACAATAGGCAAGGTGGATTTGGCTGAAGTCTGCTTGAGCTTCAGCCCAGACTGGCTGCCGATAATAAAGATGAGAGGACCGTTTTTTGTGTCAGTTGGCGATAAACAGTTGGTTGACAGCTGGTTGCGGCCTCTTACAGCTCTGAGAGTATTTGTGACAGCTGGGTGACGGCTATTTTCAGCTCCAGTCAGTTCTAGTAAAACGGTGGGTGAGCTGGTGACAGTTGAGTTGTGACGGCTGGATGACGACTATTTTCAACTCCAGTCAGATGGTTGGTGAGCTGGTGACAGTTGAGTTTGTGACAGTTAGTGACGGCCTTGCAGCCTTGCAGCTCTGATCGCTGGTGACAGCCTCACAGCACTTCAGCGCCTAACAGCTTCTCACAGCGCTTCACAGTGCATCACAGCTCCTTACAGCTGTCCATTGGTTGCGGCTCCTGGTGGCTCCTGATGGTGGGTGACGCTTAGACCGTTAATGCTGGTTCTGATCGAGACCTATTCTTGGCGTCCCTGGTTCCTGGGGGTGACAACATGACATCGATTGTTGTTCAAGCCTGTTTGCGAGTGAGTGCACGGCAAGGCAGGGCGCTGGCAGTGGACCAAGGCATGCTCACACATTTCAGGACATTTTATTTGACACATGATGACTTTGACTTGGTGATCGAGAATGGATTTCTCTTCCCCCCTGAATGATCTGGTGGGTACCCTTGTCTCGTGTTTAATCGTTAAGTAAGGCATAGTGATAAGGATCTGCTCTTTGTCTGTTTTTCTATCAATGCCTGATTAATTCTTTATTTGCTTGAGATTATTTTGATTGATTTGAATTACACTTATTTTCACCACAAGGAAATAAAAAGTTATTTTTCTTTATTTATTTTTCATTATTAATAAATTCCTTGTTTACGTTTCAACCTGTCCGTGCTTATCCTTTCCTTCCATTGATCCAGCATTGTCCGAACCTAGAC
Source organism: Eptatretus burgeri (assembly GCA_024346535.1). NCBI lineage: Eukaryota > Metazoa > Chordata > Myxini > Myxiniformes > Myxinidae > Eptatretus > Eptatretus burgeri. The sequence goes on from BROF01002262.1 coordinate 31,171, forward strand.
AGACTGGGAGGTAATTACCAAACTAATTGACCTGTCATAGTCAGCATGCAGCAGCAGTAAATGCTCGGCAGCCAAATTAAGATGTAATCAAGATAAGATTGGTGCTTTGCCGAGGGTAAGAGCCCCGTTCAGGAAGCCATGTGACCTCTATTTAAACAGCAAAATTAGATGGTGGACACTGGAACTCGTGGTTAACTGATTGGCGTTCGTGGTTCTAAAGCAACCCACTATATCATGAAGTTAATTGTGAGTGGTGACCCCAGGTCCGGCTCTTTCAAGGAGAAACTGGGATGAACCCCCTCATAATACACTCAGTACCCGTGGCCGTAACAATATTTTATGTAGCATTATACATCTCGCTTAACACAGTATATTTAATGCAGCATTGTACATCTTACTTAACACAGTGTGTATATATATATATATATATATATATATATATATATATATATATATATATATATATATATATATATATATATATGTATCATGTAGTTTTGTACAACACCTTACTTTACACAGTATATTTAATGTAGTTTTATACATCTTCCTTAACAAAGTATATTTAATGTAGTTTTGTACATCTTCCTTAACACAGTATATTTAATGTAGTTTTATGCATCTTCCTTAACACAGTATATTTAATGTAGTTTTGTGCATCTTCCTTAACACAGTATATTAAATGTAGTTTTGTAAACAAACTTAATTAACATAGTATATTTTTGTAGTTTTGTATGACAGTTCACAGTATATTCCATGGAGTATTGTGTAAAACCTTACTTAGCACAGAAAATGTGATGCAGTTTTGTACATCTTAATACAGTATATAAAATGTAGTTTTCAATAACATGTTCCATAATACAGTATATTTCATGACGTTTTGTATAACATGTTCCTTAAAACAGTATATATAATGTAGTTTTGTACAACACCTTACTTTACACAGTATATTTAATGTAGCATTGTACATCTTACTTAACACAGTATATATAATGTAGTTTTGTACAACACCTTACTTTGCACAGGATATTTAATGTAGTTTTATACATCTCCCTTAACACAGTATATTTAATGTAGTTTTGAACATGTTCCTTAATACAGTATATTCCATGTAGTTTTGTATAACATTTTCCTTGACACAGTATATATAATGTAGTTTTATACAACATCTGATTTAACAGAGTAATTTTAAGGTAGTTTTGTATTACAGTTAACAGTATATATCCTGTAGTATTGTATAAACCTTGCATAACACAGCATATGTAATGCAGTTTTTTACATCTTAATACAGTACATATAATGTAGTTTTGTAAACCAACTTAATTAACATAGTATATTTTTTGTAGTTTTGTATAACAGTTCACAATATATTTAATGGAGTATTGTGTAAAACCTTACTTAACACAGCATATGTAATGCTGTTTTGTCCATATTAATGCAGTAAATTTAATGCAGTTTTGTAAAACATCTTCCTTAACACAGTATATTTAATGAAGTTTTATATAACATTTTACTTAACACAGTATATTTCATGTAGTTTTGTAAAAGACCTGAATGAACATAGTATATTTAATGTAGTTTTGTATTACAGTTAACAGTATATGTCATGTATTATTGCATAAAACCTTACTTAACACAGTATATGTAATGCTGTTTTGTCCATCTTAATGCAGTATATTTAATGCAGTTTTGTAAAACATCTTCCTGAACACAGCATATATATATATAT
>BROF01002262.1:32958-51717 GCA_024346535.1 Eptatretus burgeri
ATATATATATATATTGTAGTTTTATACATCTTCCTTAGCACAGTATATTTCATGTAGTTTTGTAAAACACCTGAATGAACATCGTATAATTAATGTAGTTTTGTATAACAGTTCACAGTATATGTCATGTATTATTGCATAATACCTTACTTAACACAGTATATTTAATACAGTTTTTTACATCTTAATACAGTACATATAATGTAGTTTTGAAAAACATGTTCCTTAATACAGCATATTTAACAGTTTTTCTCAAAAACCATTCTTAACCCAGTATATTTTACAGTTTTCTCAAACACCATACTTAAGCCAGTATATTTTACAGTTTTCTCGAACACCATACTTAATACAGTATATTTAATACAGTTTACTCGGACAACATACATTGCAGTTTTCTTGTACACCGTGCTTAACAAAGTACATTGAATACAGTTTTGGAGAATGCCACACTTAACACAGTTTTCTTTAACACAGTACTTATGAAAGTATAATCAATGCAGATTTTTAGAACACCTTTTGAAACACTATATATTTAACATAGTTCTCTCAAACACCATACTTAACACAGTATAATTAATTGGAACAGCACTCGGTGGAGCGCATACCTCTGCCAAGCTGAGCAGTTTACGTTTTGTATCCCACTGAGAGGTCAGACCCCGATCCGGACCTGAACCAAAATATAAATCGGCCTGTTCTTGTCACCTAAACAACTCATCCACCTTGTTTTGACCGAATACATCCACAAACTTTTGAAATACCATGCTATATATCATTTTTGGCCCCATTTCTCAATGGTCAAAAATCAATGAAAAATTAGAAAATCCTTAGATCCAGATCCGGATCTTCACCAAAATCTCATCAATTCCTCCTTGTCACACACCCAATCTGTCCACCAATTTGTCAAAATCTGTCCACTACATTTTGAGATATCCTATTCACAGACAAACAGACATACGATTCCATTCCATTCCATTGGGACCATGCTCTGTACAGAGCATCAATGCTACCTAAGCAGTCTCCTTGCCTACTGGGCACAATCCGAGATGGGTCGCCACTCCGACGCAGGATACTTAAATGGCTCAATCATCCCAGCAAGCTGGTACTCATTTTGCCGACCACAGAAAGAAAACAAGCTGAGTCAACCCCACCTGGTATTAATTCAACAGCCAAGCAGGATTTTAACTCAGGATCCTAGGATCCCAAGCCCACCACTCTAACCATTAAGCCAACACCAGGCATACATACAATTGAATGGTACAATTGAACAGATAGGGGTGAAAACATAACCTTCACCCACCTTTTGTGGTGGAGGTAACTCGACATATATATATATATATATATATATATATATATATATATATATATATATATATATATCATTGTATAAGCAACTAGAACATTGTACAATTATCACAGTTTCAGGAATACTATAACTAACAGTATTTTAACAAACCTGGTGTTGGCTTAACAGTTAAGGTCGCAGGTTTAAGATCTTAGGGTCTTGAGTTTGAGCCGCTGTTGGCTGTTGAAAAAGCACCAGGTGGGGATGACTCAGCCTGTCATCCTTCCAGGTCAGTGAATTAAGTACCAGTGTACTGGTAGAGAGGGCACTCCTCCAGCAGCATAGCCGTGCCCCCAGAAGATGATGCAACCAGCAGCCACAGGCTGCACACTGATAGCTAGCTACAGTATATTTGAAAGTGTTTTCTGAAACACCACTTAGCACTCACTATATGTGACATCGTTTTCTGTAACATCGTACTTGTCACAGTATATTTGACAGTTTCCAAAAACAGTGTATTTAATACAGAATATCGAACGCAGTTTTCATGAACACTGTACTTTATACTGCGTACTTAACGCTGTTTGTTATCGCAACATAAATCTAACATTCTTTACGACATCACCAAAATTCTCATGGTAAATTTGCCGATTTTAACAGTGTACTGGAGCAATTGAACGTACTTTGTAACTGTATCATGGCACATGCATGGATCACTCTCTTCAATTGCCGTTCTTTTGTTATCGCGTGTGAAGGCAAGCTTTGAGGTTAGGGCACAGGTGATGTCGGGTTGGGGGATACGTTTTGATTTAACTGATATATATATATATATATATATATATATATATATATATATATATATATATATATATATATATATATATATATATATATATATATATATATATATATATATATATATATATATATATATATATGTAATGCTTGTTATTTTCGAAGAAGCATAACAAAATAAATCTCCCAAAATCAAGCACACGATTATGTGTGGTGTGGTGTTTTCGTGCTGTGCCAGGAATGTCATTTCATGCCTTTATTTCTGTTCCTCCAAACAAGGCAAAAAGTACAATATCTGTTTGTTTGTTTTTTATCACTTTATGATAAACACACTTATTCCAACACCACCCACTCATTATTTGCATCAATCGAGTGAATAATTGACGGCTCAAATTGAGTGTTTATGTGCCAACTCTCAAGCATTTCATCCCTTAACTGAAAAACCATATTCTTTTGTTTGTAGCACAAAGAATGATCGGATTCATTACACTAAAAGCACCCGCTCCCTATGGGAGCCGTCGAGGGGGTCATGTTATTATATTTATGCCTATTTTACTCCAAGGGGTCCCAGGATTACACACCCAAAATGGTTGCGATCGGTTCAGCCGTTTTTGCGGTACCTGGGAAAAGACAGAGAGATGGTGAATTATAGTAAGATGAAATATAACATGGTTATCGACAATGCATGTCGGGGCATTCAAAAGTCCTCAGAACAATATACTTTTGTCAAAGTTCAAGAAATGTCAACGTATTTTTCTGTAATAAAAGTATTTGTGCTTAGCAAGGGAATATATTTGTTGGATAACTAACTACTATATAATATAACATAGCACGTTATAATATATATGTGATGGAAAAAACGTTTTGATATATAATACAATACTTTATGTTTATCCATTGAAAAAGTAAAAACTTGTGCGTGACTCGTATTTCGAACTGAAAACATTTTGAATGTCATTGATCAAACATGACGATTCCTCGATTGTTCCCGGAACGTTCAAGCGAATCTCTGGAGTTCAAATTGAGAAAATATTCTGATGTAAGATCATTGCACCACGTGAACATTTTGTCTTTTTAAGGGTGATCGCATGAGCTAACGGTTTAAAGTTTTTTTTGATGTGCTCACAGTGCTGCGGTATCAGTGGTCTCGTTTCTGATGCGTTTCTGCTATGGTGACATTATTCGCTTCTTTGAGGCGTCGTTTGCCTTGTGATACACCAATGGATCCCCACCGCCGCTGTTCACGCAGCACTCTTCCCTGTTCAGCTGTTAGTTGTGCAGTGGTGGAGTCAAAGTAACGACAAAAATAAGGCCAACCTCCACGTGCCTGCCTGGCAGCACATTGCATGTTCATGGCAGTACGTACATGATGTATGCATGTCAAGTATGCAACACCTGGCAGGTGCCACGAGGTTCCTTTAAATTCCAGGGTTTGCGCAAATTGTTTACCCCCTGAGCATTGAAGTCCCACCGGAAGCTCTCATGCCCTCCCGTTCAACATGAATGAGCTCTCAGAAAAACTAAAACCACCGATTGGTTTGTTTTATTCTCAAAACGCTGTGCCGGCCAACTGGAAATACTCTCTTGTTTTTGTCGTGTCGTTGTTGTCTTACGTTGTTTGTTTTGAACTCTTTTCTAACCAGCAGAGCTGATCAGCAAGTCTGTCATGTGATAGAAAACATCCATGAAGGAAATCAGCGTGTGTGTGTGTGTGTGTGTGTGTGTGTGTGTGTGTGTGTGTGTGTGTGTGTGTGTGTGTGTGTGTGTGTGTGTGTGTGTGTGTGTGTGTGTGTAATATGTGCCAGACCAGGAATCTGAGTTCACTGGTTCACCAGAGGACCTGGCTCCGATTCTTGGTCTGGGCACATATTTTTCCCACATGTACATATTAAGTTTGTTTCCCCGTTCATTTATCATTATTTATATATATAAGAAATATTATATATATACATATATATATATATATATATATATATATATATATATATTTGTGAAAGCATACACACACAAAATATTTTGTTAGTGTGAGCTGTTTACACCAGGCTACAGACTAACTGATCAAGTCTCCTCCCTTCGCACTGTGTCTATCATGTTAATTCCTCCAATAAAGTCGCCATGAACACATACATACGTTTCTTCGAGATGCGCAAATGATAAATAAGCGAAGCGTCTGAACAGCTCAAGCCCTGTATCCCCGAGAGGAATTTGGTTACACTATAAAACACCCCCATCCATTCCCTCCCCACCACCAAACCCTCCCCTATTAGCCACATCTTGCTCGTGAATGTGGCATCATTCCACTGGGATGTGCACAGTCTTGGCCGACGGCATGACATTAATTGCCTTTTGTAATGAGTTACGCTGAACTGGTTCCATTCCCATTTCCAACCTTAGGTGGACTGCATGGATAATGGGAACGGCCTGTTTGTGATTTTGTCGCTATCATGCATGGCCCGATAGTGACAATATCACATACAGGTATACATCACAATCAGGCCGCGCGTGAGTGACTAAATCACATACAGGTATCCATCACAATCACGTGCGGCCCGATTGCAATGTATACCTGCATGTGATTTTGTCACTATCACACACCGACCAAGCTATGTATATCTGTGCTTCCATCACTATGATGTGCTGCCCAAACTACTTATTCCTGTGCTTCTGTGACTACTACATTCTCTATTCCCAGTTTCCTTCTCCTGGATTTGATCTTTGACAGAATCAGACCCAACTAAAACTGGCATCTGGTGTGGAGCACAAGTCAACCATTCAAGGAGTGTTAAACTGTCGATCCCACCTGCAACTGTACCTTAAAGATCCCATGGGAATCTTTTGAATGATGAAATGGTTGGGTCGATATACCGAGTGGGCATGATTTCCAAATTCCCTTCGAATGGGTTCCAATACGTGATACACTCACCGCCTTGCACCTCATTTGTACTCTTCCTTGTCTTTATCCGACTTGTATGTTGAGACTCCAATGAGGCGTCAGATTCAAGCTGTGTCCAGTGACTGTCGGCTGACTCGCTTTTGAATCACGTTCAACATAAACTTGTTCAGTGCTTCTATTAAAGTATTTTTCATTTCGCATTATGAAGGAAATTCTCCCGATTCCCCCTGATTTCAGCTGCATTTTCTGGGATAAATGAGGGTAACACTGTGTTACTCACACTAACACAGGTAACGCAGGTATCAAGGGGGGTAATGTTTAGGCAACGCTGGTACAACTGGGATAACAGATACGAGGCAACACTGACATAACGTGGATGTAGAAGATATAATGCAGATATATAACTCACATAATGTGTATAACAGAAGTAACACTGATGATAACGGAAGTAACACAGATATAATGTGTATATAACGGAGGGAACACAGGTATAAACTGGATATAACCTCGGCACTTATATAATGTATATATAATGGAGGTAACACTGATATCATGGAGACATAATGGAGATAACATGCCACCGGTAAGTTAGAAAAGAACGGATTGAGGGCAGGTGTGCGTCCTCACAGGGCTCCTGCCCATGGCAGACGGAGCTGCATACACGGCGAAGGTGGAGGAATGGGGCGCCATGGGACGGGCCGCATTCGCTGGACCCGCACAATCGGTCAACGGGATCGGCAAGGTGACAGCCGAGGCAGAGCTCAAGTTCTCCCAGGTGAGTGCGACGTCGTGAGAATGCGCAGGTGTCGCTTTCATGAAGACCCACTGTGCACGTCAAATATTTCTTGTATTGAACACATGATACGATTACGTGTTTTAAACGTATGTCGGTGTGTTGGATAATAATGTTTCATGTCTATGACATTTGTTGTTGATCCACAAGGCCTATCACGACCTTTCGTCATTCCGGGCATTTAAATTGTGCAATTCGCAGAGTTTCTGGAATTTGTAATCACTTCTACGTTCACCACAAACGTTGTGCTCTTGAACAATAATACAATAACAGTGGAATGTCACGCACGTGCCAACTGAGTTCAGCGGAGCACGAGCCAGGCCTCAAGTTTAAGTGCTTTGATGCTTAGAACAACTTTTACTCGATTTGCTTTCAGTGACCACCTCATTTGGGCTGCTTTTAACATGCTCTGCAGTGTTTTTCCCTGCAGTGTGTTTGCCGTTGCAGCGGGTTTGTCTCTGCAGAAGTGTTTTTGTCCACCTTGGCCCCAGGATGAACAACAGTGAGAAATCGCCCGTTATAAGGAACCTGCGGTGTGGGTGTTGGTCCTCGCTCTAGATCATTCGTAGATGCACAGATTCTTTGCATTACCGATCAGTCCACGCAGAGTCCATGTTACGAGCAAGCAACTACCCCAAAAAGCTGACCTTAGAGACCATGTACCAATAATGTTCACAAGTTTTGACCTTCCTCCAGCCCAATCCTCTCCCAATTTCCTTACACCCTATACATTTCCATCCACTCTTAGTGGGGAAACTTAGCATAACAATTGTGCATTTTGTGAGGAAAGCACCAAATTTGGCACACTAGTAGCCTAACATATTATGAACAGATTTGGATATTGGGCCATCTCAAAAATTTTGATGGCAGTGGAAAATGGCTGCCACAGCCATCAGCGGCTGAATTTGAGACGGCCCAATATCCAAATCTGTTCATAATATGTTAGGCTACTAGTGTGCCAAATTTGGTGCTTTCCTCACAAAATGCACAATTGTTATGCTATATTTAGCTAAGTTGCCCCACTATCTGGTTAATCCCATATCTCGCTTCTTCCTTTCCTTCCTCAACCTACCCATAATACTCCTCTCTCCATCATTTTCGCCTTCCATACGTAATACGTACACTGCCTGTGTGGTTGGAACGAAACCCACAAACATCTCTTTTAAATGGTGAGTGATCCTCAATGCGACAAGTATGTAATTGTCCTCCACAATGAGAGCAAATATAATGCACACGAGCATTGTGCGAAACTCTCCCACTCTCATGCACTCTCGTTACAAAGCGAGATTGTCCGTTAAAGCAGGAAATTATCCCTTGCCTTTGTATGCTTGTTAGCGATGTCAAGGAACAGCAACAGTTTTGGATAAAGCACGAGCGGCAGAGTTGACTTGACGTTTCAATAAAAGCGTCGCAGGGAGAGAGTGTATGGCGCGGAGGGCGGGCAGCAGGGTTCGAGTGGAACCAGCGCGCGTTATACCCATTATGCTGTTCGCTTCATTGCTTGTTAACTACAGCGTCTCCTATTACAAGGTTTCTCCCTAAAACCTTGCGGGTCTCAATGCCCGGACTCGCGACGTCCAACGGCGAAGTTGGTAGGAAATATGAAGGTTCATGGACTGGAGGGTATCGGGAGCAAGGGGGGCATCGAGAGGAGGGGGTTCCATGGAGTTTTGCTGTTCTTCTATTTTCCCCAATTGGAAGCTCAATCCGGACCATTGCAAAAGTGAATTTAATGCGCCCGTTGGAATGTTGCGAAAACTGATAGAGTTGCTCAAGCGGAAATGAAGGATTTATTTAAAAAAATTTGTACAATGCACCATTTAATTTTGATGCCCTTCCTTCGCTAATTGTCCCTCTGCAGACTTTCTTCATCTAAAAGTGAAACAAAAAACGAGCACATTCGATGCTAATCAATTGATTGCTTATAAATGCTGTATTTCAACAAGGGTCTTGCCTGTTCCGCAATCCCACCTGAGCACACAATGGTGGGATTGGTGCGATCACAGATTCAAATTCCGTGTACTGCTTTGATTCATCCATTTTTATTACAATGCCTTTGTAATTCATGTATAAGTGTGCATTGAGGTATCCTGACATCCTGGTAATACACATGGGGCCCAAAGCTCCGACGAGGGCCATAAATCGGTGTTAATATGGTGAATGAAACACGTGCGATTATATTTTATAGGATCAGCTATAAACCCCTTAAAAACAAAACCGAAGCAACAATTTTTACTTTTGCGTAAAAAAGCAACAAACCCCTTACAATTTACTTTTGAGCATTTAACATAATAACTCCTTCCTGTACCTACGTTGCGGAAATATTTGAAAGACCGCTTTGCTTGCCGTTGAATGGACAGCATTTTATATGTATTTTTAAGAACTAATATGACGCATGTTTCTAACAAAATTATGTTGCAAATGTTACTCTTATTCCACAAGACAGTTGCAGAACAGTTGAGATGAAAACAAGTCTGGAGACGGCGATGGTTCACGAGCAATGTGCACGGTTCGCCTTTTTTATTTTTTGACCTTCGAGGGGACGCCACGGGCAAACTGGTGGGAATCGGGAAAAACGTAAATGATGAAAGTTGTAGTACTCGAAGAGCACTACTTGCATACCAACTTTCATTCGAAACAGTTGAAAATCCTAGGAGCTCGATGCCCAATTTATTGATTTTTTGGACATTTTCTAAGTTCGTGACCTTGTGACCTTGACCTTGGGACGAAAATAAAAAAAATCGAGCTCCGTGGGGCTATGCAGGTGCCATTGGGCTAACCAAATACCGAAACCCCTGCCAGATTCGACAAACCCTCTCAGAGAAGATGTAACTTGAAACCGGCTACCCCCTAAAAACACATGTTGTTTGGTCGTGGCTCCGCCCATAATGGGCGCAGCATGCCCATTCTCCGGAAAACACAACGAGATCATGATATAAACTTCCCACCATAATTTTATCAAGATCGGATCAAAACCCACGGAGCTATGCTCGGGACAGACAGACAGACAGACACACACATAACGAATATAGTGGTCACTTACTGACTCGTGAACCAACAGTCGGTGCATTAAAGGAAACCCTTTTATGCACCGCGTCAGTGTTTTCAAGTAGAGTCCGGTGGTGTATATAGGTGTAAGAAAATTAATATCCTCAATTACCAGCAGCTGTGTAACTATGATTGTTTGTTTTATTCTCTTTGTTTTCCCCCCCAAGGGCAATATTTATTTTCTTTAAAGAAAAACCATCTCGAGGTTGTATGCACCGAAGCAATCAGTAATATGTATTTCAGCAAATTTAAATACAATATAGAACTGTTGAGGAATTATACATTATGAACTGGGGGGTTTACATTGTGTTATCATTTTAGAAACACTTGTTAGAAGAACAAGACATTTTAATCAAAAGACATTTGAGATGAGGAATGACTTCCCAGGTCACCAGTGAGACCACAGCGCGGTAATGATGCAGATAGACACTACAAGAGGTCTTTCACCTGACCATCAAGACTCATTTACCCACAAAGACATAGGCTGCTTTGTTTACGTGTGCGTGTTTATGTATATAACCCGAACATATACATGATACAAGCAGTGAACAAAACGCTCCCCTTGTTGGTTTTTCCATCTCTCTTTTGAGAAATTTTAAAGTTTTTACAAATAACATTTGACCTTTCAATCTGAATTTTTTTTTAAAGATTTTTTTCCTCTTCCAGGTCAGACCTCATACACTGTGAGCCATCGACCAGATCTCTTTACATACAATGCCAGCAGAACAAAGGGTTCTAAGTGTTAAATAAATGACTGTATATATATATATATATATATATATATATATATATATATATATATATATATATATATATATATATATATATATATATATATATATATATATATATATATATATATATGGCAGTACTCCATCTGGAGGGATGCTCCGAAAAAAATAGCCACCACATCAAATATATGGACCATTAAAAGCCATACCTTTTATTCTCGAGTGTTTTCACAACTACCAAGATTGATAAAGATGCCAGAATACATCACTAAAGTACCAAATCGGAAGATCGCAAAAACACCAAATTGTTATTTTTCTTTCTTTCTTCAACCACGCTAGCACAATTATGACTGAAGCGATTACAATGATTCTAATGCAAGGAAGCGACATTGTCTCTGGGGTATTACACTCATAGCATAGCCTTTTCAAATGAATCAAACTTGCTTGGCGATTGGCAGTAATTGGCACAGTCATTGCATGCTATTTACGCATGCACAGACTGGGAAACTCTGTCGTCATCATCTCTGCCGTAATCTTCCATAAAGTCTGCCGTGGTTGCAAAGGTAACTGCAGCATGCGTAATTTACGAAGTAAAAGGGCCAAGAATAAACAGAACTGTATTTCTCTCCTCCTCCTCCTCCCCCCCCCCAAAAAAGCAACAGAAAAAGTCACAAAATAAAAACATTTTTTTAAAAATAATGAAAAAAACATGTTTATAGGATGGAATTCCCCCCAAAACAACCAAACAATACGACACCAAAATCCTTTTACCGATTCCCATCACGATATATTTTCACTTTTTTAGCAAATAGGGCAAGAGATTGTTTGAAAATGTCTTTGTACGAAGGAGTTGTACATTTGTAGTGAGGGTTGGTGTCATTGCGTATTTTATTTGTTGTGGGATTGAGATGGAAGCATGTCAAAGGATGTCGTGATGGAATTCGGTAAAAGGATTATGGTGCCATCTCTTCCTTGTTTGGTTATTTTTGGGGGATTTAAATACAGACATGTTCTTTTTTTTTTACCTCAGCCACCGAAGGTGGGTGTCGATTATATTTTCACCCCTGTCTGTTTGTCTGTCTGTCTGTCTGTCTCTCGGTTTGTATGTTATTGTGAAAATTGAAGATTTTTTGTTTGTTTGTTTATTTGGCTGTGAACAGGATCTCAAAAAGTTATGGACAGATTTGGATGAAACTTGATTGATTTGTTGGTTCGGTGACAATAACAAGCCAATTCGATTTTGGTCCAGCTATGAATCCAGATCCGGTCTATCAGTGGGATACAACACGTAAACTAATCAGACTGGCGGAGGTTTGCGCTCGACCGAGTGCCGTTCTAGTTTTTAATGTTTTTTTTTTGTAACTTTTAAGCTTACGTTGTAGCTTTAGATCTTTCAAACATCGCTTCAATCCCTGAAAACGGTGTGCATCGCAAGCATAATATTTGATCATTTCATCGACAGAGGAAGCAAAAGTAAGCGGCCAGAACTGCTATATCTCGAGTCCCATTCTAAGTTTCATGAGGATATTGGGCCATTTACATATTATGTTTGCAAAATAAGGGTGTGGGAGGGAATCTCAAAATCCTAATTACACTGCCACCCCCACCCTAAATATTCTGCATGCAATTTCTTCTCCTCATTCACTTTCTTCTCCAACTCATGGAGAACTACAACGGTAATCATAGAGCGCCCACCTCCGCCAGGCTGAACAGTTTACATTTTGTATCCCACTGATAGGCTGGTACAATGGCAGTCGGTGGAGTGCATAAACACTTTAAATTATTTCGGTTAAGGCCGGATCTGCATCTGGACCTTAACCAAAATCTACTTAACTTGCTCATGTCACCTACCCAACTTATTCACCTCGTTTCGGCTGAATCCGTCCACAACGTTTTGAGATATCCTGCTCACAGACAGACAGACAAACAAACAGGGATGAATACAGAACCTCCATCCAGCCGAGGTGGCGGAGGTAATAAACCATCCTCAAACATGAAATAATTTGTGGCTCTTTTCGTATTTGGTAGAATTTTGCTGAACTGGACAAATGGTCCCATTTAACTTTTATTTGGTTTATTTTACTTTTTTTGTTGCGTTCACGGCAGTGTGACCACTCCTCATTTTCATAAATGCCAAGGTGAGCCAATGAAAAAAAGCTAAGAATTCACAAGGTTTCGGAAAAGCGATGATAATAGAAAACCAATACGCCAAGAAAACCTATAGAAAACTAAGACGCCGAGGTGAACAACGAATAGCCAAGATCGTGTGAAAAAAGCCAAGGAGTGGTCACGCTGGTTCACGGCACCCTCATTGTAACTCATTGAATAAGACAATCCTTGATACACATCTGCCTAATACAAAAACGTTAAAAGCAAAAAAAAAATAGTCCTAGTCACTTTCTGCCTGTTTGTTTGTTCGTTTCTCTGTTTGTTTGTCTGTGTACAGGGTATCTCAAAAAGTTGCGCATGGATTCGGATGAAATTTTGTGGAAAGGTTGGGTGTGTGACAAGGGCGAACTGATTAGATTTCGGTGAAGATCCGGATCCGACGAATATAATTTTTTCAGTGATTCTTCACCATTGAGAGAGAGAGAGTGCAAAACCGATGTGTGGCATGATGTCTCAAAAACGTAATGGGCTGGACATGTTCTCGTGCATCAGGCATTGCGTGTCGGCAGTATGAGCTCTACCGAGTGTCCTTCTAGCTTATTCATAATTTCTCTTTGTGCATCTGTGCACAGAGAAGTGAATTCTTTCAAAAAAAAAATTTTGTAAGGCTCACTTGGCTGTGTTTACGTGCGTTAAAGGGAAGATGCACAGCAGCTGAAACGTGAATCCTATCCAGGTCGCTCCTAATACCTCCACATTTACTCCTTGCTTATTTGGGTTCCTACTGACGACTCCAATGTAGTATTTGGGCTTTCATTTGAATACATTTATACAAATCCCTCGGTTCTTTTCTTCACTATACGAACCATTTTTTATTTGATGTTACCCTGCTATGTACCATCAGCCAGAAAGCTGTGGTGTGGAGGTTTAGGATACTGAACATGTAATCAGTACTGAGGAGGTTTTCCAAGGGTGGGAGAAGTGGGGGAACTTATCTGTGCCCTCTTTGTTCACCTCTCTTCGAGACTTCTCTCCACCTTTTCAGAAATCTGTTTTTCTCAACATACCCATAACTTACCTTTCACGTACATTACATTTAGATGCTCCGTTTGATGAATAATGCTGAGAGAGCAATTATGTCATGACCAACTGCGGAAGGATTGGTTACTCAAACGGGTTTTAATAGAATAGGATCTACCGCCAAATGACCCCATACCCAAGCACTCCCTTTTCCAGGTTATTGTGATATTTCCCCCTCTCCATCACTGACTTTTGTTTGTTAGTTGTCCGTTGATTTCTTCCTTTTCTGTTTCATCCCAACTTTCCCTTCCTCTTCTTGCTGTCTTTCAATCAGCTTAATTATGCAACTTCTTCACCCCCATGTGTCTTTCTCCCCTCCCCCTTGATCTCACTCTCACTTATATTCTGCTGTTGGTGTTTCCCCCTTTTCATTTTGTTCTCCTCCATTCTGCTCTCTCCATGAGCCTCAACTGTGAATCCAAAAAAAAAACCAGAAGCTACCACAGAGGTTAAATCCTCACTTTAAGAGAAGTAGTTTGGCTAGCAGACTTTATCATGAAAATTATCTTCAGGATTATCATAACAATTTCCCAATAAGCCTTTTTAACATGCAATATCTTTCAGAAATATAGTCCAAAGACACACTAATCTCGCGTTTCAAAGGATGGAACCAGCAGAACATTGATGGAGGAATGCTAACCGCCAAGAGAAGCTGATGTTTTCGATGCTAATTCTTTGTTGGAACAAAAAAGGTAAATTTCAAACCTCAGAACTACCTCTTATGTCTGATTAAACTAAATTTTCCACAATAGACTTTTTTTCTTTACAAAATGGAAGAGCGAGGTGTCGGATTGCAGGAACTGATAGTGGGGTAGTGTGGCAGCAGTTGGACACCATAAGCAAGGGAGTGAACAGGGAAAGGAGACAGAAGAGACATTGCTGTGCAATTATTGTCTGTATTTCCAGATGATTGTTGCTTGTACTACTAGATAATTATTGTTTTCCTCATGTAGGATTTTTTTTTTTTTGCAGCTAAACTGTTATAACCTCTGCCACCAAAGGTGGCCTGAGTTTATGTTTTCACTCCTGTCTGCTTGTTTGTCTTTGTTTGTTTGTCTGTGAACAGGATATCTCAAAAAGTTGGAATCGGACGAAACATGGTGGATCGGTTGGGTGTGTGAGAAGGAAGAATTGATTCAATTTTAGTGAAGTTCCAAATCGGATCCGGATCCGAGAATGTTTTAAAGTGCTTCTTCACCCATTGAGTGATGGGGCTAAAAATGATATTTCAAAAAGTTTTGGACGAGTTATGGCAAAACTAGGTGGCTGAGGTGGTTAGGTGACAAGAACAAACTGATTCGATTTGGACTCAGGTCCAGATCCAGATCTGGCCTGTCGGTGGGATGCAAAACGTAAACTGTTTGGCCTGGCAGTAGTTCTTCCAAGTGCCGTTCCAGCTTACATTTGCAATGACCACGGACAGACTTTTTTTACAGTGACATGGGTTTAAGCTCTGCTTGAGAGAATGCCAATCCCCTCTCCGCTTCAAGCCTTCAAACCCCCTTCCCACCCGTCACAGTCGCCTGTCAAACTCACAATCCCACGAGATATACAGAAAATATATGGGTCCATGAACAGGTCATGGCCCCTCATGGATGCCTGTCCAACTTAAAATCCCACGAGATATGCAGCAAAGATATGTGACCATGAGCAGGTCGTGGCCCGTCACTCACCTGTACAGCTCACAATCCCATGAGATATGTGACCATGAGTAGGGCCCGTTATGGTCGCCTGTCCAACTCACAATCCCACGAGATATACGGAAAAGATATGTGACCATGAGCAGGTCATGGCCTGTCACTGTCACCTGTACAGCTCACAATCCCACGAGATATGTGACCATGAGCAGGGCCCGTTATGGTCGCCGGTCCAACCCACAATCCTACAAGATATGTGACCATGAGCAGGTCATTGCCCATCACTGTCACCTGTACAGCTTACAATCCCATGATATATGTGACCATGAGCAGGTCATGGCCCATCACTGATGCCTGTCCAACTCACAATCCCATGAGATATGCGGAAAAGATATGCGACAATAAACGACTCAAAACCAATGATCTTATTTCCTGATGCATATTTTTTTGAATTTTTAACAATCGATTGTGACATGGGTTTTTTATGATGATTATCTTCACAAGGCCCGTGACACCTATCGGCTCAAAATCCTTTTGACTGTGGCTTTGGTAGTTTTAAATTGAAGGGAAAATGTATAGGGAGTGCATTGTGATTGCAAGTATGACAGCTCCGAGGTGTCTTTGGCTTCACGGGGAGCAGTCAGCACCAAAATGGCCGCCGTAAAAAATTTTCATCAGGATGAAATTGTGGGTGGGTGGAGTCAGGCAAGCTGCAACCAATCATTGGGAAGGATTGTTCCTCTCTGAGGAGATTGCCATCTCCTCTCTGGCCTCACCCTCCCCCCTGCTCTGTCTGTGATATGTCCTGCACCCCCTCCCCCTATATTTCCACAGGGCGTTCAAGGTCTGTCAGCAACCCCCTTCTGGTAAAACTACCAAAATCAAGAAACATTGCTCACCTTCACTCTTTCATTCCTCTTTTTCCCCACCTTTGGAACAAACTCCCTCACTCTGTTCCCTCACTCTTCCCTCCAGGTGTTCAAAACAGATGTTCACCACCACCTCTTATTGTCACCCATCCAAAACCATGATCTTTTCTACCCCCATTAATCCACCTCAAACCCATCTTCAAATTCCCTGCTTTCCTTCCTGAAACTCCCTGTAGTGTCCATCTTGTTTACCCCGTATACCCTGCCCCATCCCTCTCCCTTCCACAGATCTCCTTATGTCTCTGTTCCACAATGCTTTTTCCTTCCCTCTCCCACCTCTCTTGTCTCCTGCTCCCCTTGTTGTACGTTCTGTGTGTTAGCTCTCATACGAGCCTCGACATTGGATACAAAAAAAGGAAGAAGACATCAAGCACTTTTTTTTGTCACCTTAACCTTGACAAATCCCCTTTTCATTCCTTTTTCAGTGAGATCAAAGTCTTCATGATTGGTTCACCATGGTTTATGCAGTATATTTCACTCAGGGCATTTCAAACGGGATTTGCAGAATGCAAGGGTTTCCATGGAGGGGAGTGGGAGTGGGATAGTGCTGAAAGGCTTCTAGCAGCTCTCAGTTTTGTAGAGAGGAATGTCTGTAGTATTTTACACCATTTCACCTGTCACTGTTGGTTCACAAAAAAGAACAGCTCAATGATGTGGCTCGGCGAAAGTGTACACCAACCATTCATTCATTCATTCATTCGAGTGCAGCATGTGGCTGCTGGTTTGCGTCATTACTGGAAGCATGGCTGTGCCACTAATGTAGTGCCTCCTGTAGGCAAGACAGGGGAATTGGTGATTTGTTCAGGGTTCCGGCGATAAATTCCCTCCTCTTTGTGATGAGTTGGGATATTTAACGTCCACCAACTAGTGTTGGCAGACAGGTCTTCCTGCACACGTTCCTCCGATGGACGGCATCCACAGTGACACATCACCGTGCATGAGAAAGTACATCAGGGTGACAGTCTTGCAGCTCGATCAAGATTCAAACCCAAGCTTGACGGCTCAAAAAATTGAATG
This sequence comes from Eptatretus burgeri, assembly GCA_024346535.1. NCBI lineage: Eukaryota > Metazoa > Chordata > Myxini > Myxiniformes > Myxinidae > Eptatretus > Eptatretus burgeri. The sequence continues at coordinate 49,273 of BROF01002262.1, forward strand.
CTTATCTCTCTAAGATCTCCTCTCAGGGGAACACCAACCATTGCCTATGTAGGGGTCAAACTCATGCTGCCTTTTCACAGGATTCTCTTGCCTCCAAATCCTGAAATGAAGATGGTTTGCCTTTCCGCCAAGATGGGACGCTGCTTCATCAGAAAACAGGGGTTTGTCAAGAAACCTGTTGTCTCTTCGATCCCTCCGAGCAAGGAGCCACAACATCCAATATGTGTGGCGTAATCCACTTTCGGCAACAGATCAATCACTTGTATCTGATTGCGGTTGAAATGCAAGTACCTGTGCAAAATGCAATGGCGTGGATTTTTTCGAATCCTGATCTCTGCTGATGCATACACCTTTCTGACCTCCTGGGGTTGTTTTCCATGGGTATGTGCAACTATGTCGATGAGTTCGAACATCTTTCTTCAGCCTCACTTTGGCTCCACACTGGCCACGACGCAGAAAACGGTTCCACCCAGCGCCGAATCTCATTCTCGTGAGATGCTTCCCTCTTGAACTTGCACTTAAACTTCCTTTATCACTCCACAATCGGCCCACTTTCATTCCAAAAAAAAACTTCTTACAGTCGTCTTCTGTACAGTGAACATTTTTTTTTTGTCCGTTTCATATATGAGGCACCGCGAGGAGGAGTGATGTGAGGGACACATCGGCCATTTTGGAGTTAATGCCATATAGCACTATTTTAACCCTTCCCCTATCATCCGAGCCTATCATCATCATATCATTAAAAAATGTCGCAAACATCACTCTTCCTCGCGGGGCCTCATATATGGTGAAGCGACGTGCATCACATTTCTCATTTGTCCTTTCACATTTGATATGACCAAGTTAAGCGCATGATTAAATGTCGAGGTGAGTTGCAATACCTACTAAACAAAAAAGATCATTTCTACCATTTTGTTTTCAAAAACTTACAAAATTATCACCAACAATAGGGGGATATTTTGTACTGTATTATGTATGTATACACATGAAAAAACTTATATAAACTATCAACAGCCACTGAAAGAGAAGCAAATCCAACATTGCACTGGTATTCTATAGTATCCTTTGCTGTTATTCACCTCTTGGTTGAAATCACCTTTCGCGGGCCACAGAAGGTGGAATTGAGTCCTCCCAGGGAAGAATGTATTCATCTTTTTTGTCTAGCATCACATTTCAAATGCGATGCATCGATGGGCACGCCGTCGCTCAGATGGATGTTAAACTGTGTGTCCCGTCTGCGCTTGCATTAGTTGGTGGGTGTTCAAGATCCCACAGTGTCCTTCGTGAAGAGTAGATGAGCTGTTGTCAGCATCATGGCCAAAAACAGCAAAATTCCTGCCCTAACCTCATGTTGCCCCTGTCCCAAGGGGAAAAAAGCGTAACAGGATCAACCCAAGGGGCAGAGGAGTAGTAATAGTTGTAATCGTAGTTGTAGTACTCCGACTATCTCTGGCACAATGTCGGTACTTTTGAGCTTTGAGGTTTTCTTTACTTTGTTTTCAAATCCTGGTACTTGGTAATTTTTCGAATTTCCGCATTCTTTAAGCCAAAGTCATTCGGTACCGACTACTCAATTCGCATTCTTCTTTTGTGAATTGCTACGTCCTAAATGCATCCCTTCCCCTCAATAAATGGAATCATCTTCACGTTCCATGTTCTATCTGCCTTCCTCACCCATAGGCTCACTCAGCACTGCCTGCCGTTAGCAGCTTCGTGTCTGCCTCCAGCCTCGGTTCTTACCCCGGGGCACCAAGCCAAGTGCAGTATGTGCAGTATGGGGCACCCACCGGTCCTGGCTTCATAGCGGGCCCAGGAGGAGGCTGGCAAGCACAGCACGGGGGTCGGCTGAGTCCACACGGAGTGACAATTTCATCTGGAGATCTCCATTTCAAGGCCATGGCAGGGCGGACGCCTCGTGTCTCAGACATGTTACCGAGGAAGTCCTGATGGACGCAGACATTTTCTGCAAGGCTGCAAGATGGAAGCAGGAAAGCATGGCTTACATGTTGTGTGCCCCACAGCTGATGCAGGCAGTGCTCACTGTGCAGACTGCGTAGATCTGCAAAGAGTGCAGCAAGTCCTGGTGCACTCTCACATCTGGAACATTCTGGAAGTGTATATATTGTAATTTTTTTTTAATATTTAATACCGTTTGCAAATGCACACCAAATCACATTGCTGTGTTTTGGTATAAGTACTGTACAACAGGAATCCTGAAAGAGAGAATGGCTTTGTACAAAACTCCAAAGCAGTGCTTGGCATATTGGACTGTTTTATACAAAATTAAAGTATTATATATTGACATTGTTCTTTTTTTCTCTCCTTTCAAGAGGCTCCATGAATGCTGAGCTTACAACCAGGTGTCAGATCAAATAATTAGAGGTGTGTGTGTGTGTGTGTGTGTGTGTGTGTGTGTGTGTGTGTGTGTGTGTGTGTGTGTGTGTG
>BROF01002262.1:65538-75687 GCA_024346535.1 Eptatretus burgeri
AGGGGTAGATGGAATCATTTCCATTGTGTAGGATTGCTTGGTCCGTGGACAAGTAGAAGAAGCTCAATGTAATTAAGTTAGGGAATCTGTGAGCTTAAGTGTTACGTGTCACCACACGAGGGGGGGGTGGGGTTGCAGTGATAATTAGCCTCAGGAGTAAAAATAAGTCCCCCAGTACGTGATTGCCCTCTGTAATTTTCCCTTTGTATTTTACATTGCAAGGCAGGCAGTAAAGCTGGGAAATGCGTCCCTGAAACGACAACAAACAGGAAGCCCCGACTTCCTGGGTTTGGGGAAAGCAGGCCACGCCCCCGAGGCAGATGATATAGATCACAGGACGAGCAAGGGGAGTGATCGAAAGCGCAGGAGAGGCTGGCGCATTGCACAGCGGGATTGGGGAAGGCTCCCATACGGTTCGGCAGAACACACACACACACGAGGTCGGTGTGAGGACCGCACGAGGCAGGTGGCACCTCTGAAAAGAGGAAGGCTGGAACATTTTGGAGCCTGTGTGTGTGAAAAGCTGCTTGTGGATTGCCTGGCGCACGTGTGCCCTGCGACAAGTGAAGCGCCATTTTGCCTACATGTGCATGTGTTGGTGGAAGCGCCTCCATTCCGGGTTAGACGGGGATCAGTTCTGGCCCAATATGAGTACCACTGTACTTAAAAAGGGGAGAGGGGGTTCTTTTCATTTTGTCACCCTTTGTCTGTATTTGTGACCGTGTGTGAGGCCTCGACCGAAGGAGTTATTTATTTATTATTGGTGTTATTTCCTTTTACATTATTGTCTTTGTAAATATTTGTGTATGTTTATTAAATGTATTCTTTTGAAGAAACTATTTGTGTAATTGTTGTGGGTTCGCAGATTAAACCCCTTGTGTATCTATTCATTCTCCGTAATCCTACTTCCCTCCGCCATTCCGAGTTCTCTTCTGCTGTCTATATATATATATATGTACCTCCACCATACCCTTCGAGCACGTGTTAAAATATCTGTCGATCAATGTGTCCGCCTCCTCGTAATAAGAGACTACTCGGCCGTCCCGGGAGGTTGGTCGGTGATAACCACCTGGCTCCGACAAATTTGGGTGAGGGGTTTAACCTGTACCGGGGGGGAGAAACTAAACAGTGCCGTGAGAAAGTCTGCATCCTGGAATTAAATTGCGTTAAATCAGACTTTTTCCACCTGTATTTACACAATGTAATCCACAGCTTCCAAGTGAAAAACAAATTCTACAAATTTCAGAAAATTTATTTCAAATACAAAACTAGAATATCTTGCTTGGATAAATGTCCACCTCCCCCCCCCCCCTTATAATAGCAATTGTAAATGAGCTCAGGTGAAACAAATCACCTTCAAGTCACACACCAACTTAATTGTCCTCCACCTGTGTAAAATTTGAGTGATTCTGATTATTTCAGAATAAAATCAGCTGTTCCTGGAGGTTTCCTCTACTGCTTAGTGCATTTCACAGGAAACACTCAACCATTAGCACTAAGGAGCTTTCTGAAGACCTCTGGGATAAAGTTGTGGAAAGGCACAGATCAGGGGATGTGTATAAAAATATTTCAAAAGCCTTGAGTATCCCTTGGAGCACAGTGAAGACAATCATTAAGAAGTGGAAGGTGTATGGTACCACCAAGCCCTGCATAGATCAGGCCATCCCTCCAAAATGGATGACCAAGCAAGTAGGAGACTGATCAGAGAGGCCATCAAGAAGCCAATGACAATTTTGAAAGAGTTACATGCCTTTATGGTAAAGACTTGTCACTGTGTGCATATGACAATATCCCAAGTACTCCACAATCTGGCCTGAATGGTAGGGTGGCAAGAAGGAAGCCATTACTCAAAAATCCCATCATGGGTCCCGTTTGAAGTATGCAAAAACCCATTCCAGAGATTCTGAAGCCATGTGGTGAACAGTTTTGTGATCTGATGAAACCAAGATGGAACTTTTTGGCCTAAATGCAAAACGTTACATTTTGCGCAAACTCAACACAATATATCACCCAAAGAACACCATCCCTACTGTGAAGCAAGGTGGTGGCAACATCATGTTATGGGGATGTTTCTCATCAACAGGGACTGGGGCACTCGTCATAATAGATGGGAAAATGGACGGAGCAAAATACAGAAAAATCCAATAGGAAAATGTGCTGCCCTCTGCAAGAAAGCTGAAATTGGGATGGAAATTCACCTTTTAGCATGATGACCTGAAGCACACAGCCAAAGATACACTTGAGTGACTTAGGAACAAAAAGATAAATGGAGTTGAGTGGCCCAGTTAGAGCCCAGACCTAAATCCAATCAAAAATCTGTGGCATGACTTGAACATTGCTGTCTGTCAATGCTCCTCACACAACTTGACTGAACTTGAACAGTTTTGTACAGAAGAATGGGCAAATATTGCCCAATCAAGGTGTGCAAAGTTAGTAGAGACCTATCCCAACAGACTCACAGCTGTAATTGCTGTCAAAGGTGCTTCCACCAAGTATTAACTCAGGGAGTGGACACTTATTCAACCAAGATATTCTAGTTTAGTATTTTTTATTAATTTTCTGAAATTTGTTTTTCACTTGGAAGTTGTGGGTTACGATGTGTAAAGAAATGTGGGAAACGTTTGATTTAATGTAATTTAATTCCAGGCAACAAAAGGTGAAAATTTTGAAAGGGGAGTGTAAACTTTTTATAGGCACCATATAACCTTTGTATAGGAAAACCGGTTCATATAAAATAACCAACTGCTTTCGAAACAGTCATGAGGACAAAGGAAAACGTGATCGCTCTTATGCTGCTGAAGTTAAAAGTTAAAACCTCCATAAGATACGGAATGAAACTTTGCCACTACGGCGCCCATAACCAAGCATGCACACGTATTCATGGAGAGTGCCTTTACAGATCCAAATCTACTCATATGTAACAACGTCCATGTGTGCTCTATATGTACTGAATGAAACGGAAGACCATGAAGGAACCCGAAGAAGTTAAGAGCAAAGATGGAGTCATCAGGAGGAACCTGGATGGGATTCAGGTTTCAGCTGCTTCTCCAAAACCCCAAACCCATCCAGGAGAAGCCAAATGAGCCTTCAAAAAAAATTTCTGTAAGAATTCACTTCTCCTTCGAGAGATAGATAACAAAACAGAGGAATAGAGAGTAAAAGAGATGAAAAAAGCACGAATTTGAATGAACAAAGAGAATTGTGAAAAAAATTTTAACACAGAAATGTGAAAGGAACAAAGAACAATGTCGGAAAGAACCCGGACAGATAGATTTCAGCAGTTACTCCCCAGGCTTAAACGCAGCAACATGTACAAGCTACCAGAGGTCCGTCAATGGGGAGTCCACCTCTACCTGGTACAGCAACTGCTGACTGTACATCCCAATCAGGACATGAACTGTACCGCTATAGATTGTAGGGCGCTCGGCAAGTGGCTTAAGCACTCAAGCAAGCACTCCAATTAAATGGTCGATAAGGAACATCTGGCTTAGCAAGTGATAGTAAGCTGATTGGTAATGTCACATACGCTTAAAGAACTAAACATCGCCGATTTCTTAACATTTTCAGATTTCACTCCAGATTTTGGGTTATTTAATCCACGTGATCCAATCCTCCAAACTCAAATTATATTTCTAGTATATGCTTGAATTAGTCCCTGGTGTTGGCGCAGTGGTTAGGGCAGCGGCTTGGGATCCAAGAGGTCCTGAGTTCAAGCCCCATTGAGCCACTGAATTAATACGCCAGGGGGTTGACTCAGCCTGTCATCCTTCCGAGGTCGGCGAAATGAGTACCAGTATACTGGGCCGGTGTATACCCCGGTTAAAATAGGTGTACCATATCCCTGTGTCGTAAGAGGCGACCAGGGTTGCGTCAGGGAGGGCATCCGGCGTAAAAAACATATGCCAAATCACTATGCGGATCATACGGATGATCCGCTGTGGCGACCCCTAACGGAAGCAGCCGAAAGAAGAAGAGGAGATGCTTGAATTAGTCCGTGAGAGTATATCGTAGAAAATCGCATCATATAATGCATGAAATCACTCCAAGGTTCTAAGTTAAAAACTATAGCACTTACAAAAGTGATGTATACGGCGATTCTTAGCGATTACGAACAGGCATTCAATGATATCAGCGAGGAAAGTGGACAAAAAAATATTTTGAGCGCTTTATCATTAATAAACCATTGTGGCCTGTTCTAACTCGAGGCATTGTGACATTGTATTTCTAACTAACCCCAGCGAGGTAACCCAGGATGCACCTTTAGATCCCATCAAGAGTGGTGGTTGAGTATGCACCTGATAAAGGACATAATTAAATAAGACCATTAATTAAGAGGTGTTTCAATTAACCCAAACACCCAATTTTCACTGCATAAATATATTTGTGTGTGTGTGTTTTTTTTTTTTTATCAAAAAACACAAATGCACTATTTCATTGTGCATCAAAATTTCCTTTATTATGTTGTTTGTAAAATATTTTTTTCACAATGTATGAAAATTTTCAAACATGCATACTTTATTACAATAGTCAATCTTTATGATAAATTTATAATGCTACAATTTTGTAATCTCTTTGTAGATATTTCCAGTAACATAGGATAAAAGATAACACGTTTGATAAGTCACGGTGTTTGATAAATCGTAAAATTAGACATTCATTCTGCAGTGCACAAGTCGAGAATCATACAATCATTGACTTCATAAAAGTGTCGAAAAACCCATTCCAAAGATGTGCACTTATTATAACATTGTATCCGGAGGTGAAACGGCTAACTAAGGTTGAATTATGGTTTTGGACAAACTTGATAATCTGCTGTAATATTCCCTTTCATCATTTGACAGTTGCTCATAAGAAACTATGGTGACAATGTTTCGGACAGTGCACTCAAAATTTGTGCTGACTGGCAGGATTTTCAAGAGGTATGCACACTCGCATCTGAGCTGTTTCGCTTGGGTTTGAATCCCAACCCAGCTATAAACTCTCATCCTGGTGTTTGACAGGGAGGGTGAAGCATCAATGTGGGCACCTTGGGCATCTCTTCCAACAACATTAGTTGGTGGATGTTAAAGCTCTCACGGTGTCATTTGCGAAGAGTAGGTGAGCTATCACCAGCACCCGGAATTCCAAATTTGTGCACTGTCATTCGAGTATCCCGTATTGGAGTGGAAACCCATCCAGGATTGTAACACTATAGCCAAGAAACTGCTTCCACAGAAGTGACGCTTTGGAAAGACTTGGTGCACAGACAGACAAACAGGCATGCAAAGCTTTAAACAAATCCTCCCAACGAGCAGGTGCAAATTTTCCCACGTGCTTTACAAGTAGACGCTTTGGACAATTCATTACTATCGGCTTTGATGGAGTACCACAATGAGGAATCCTTAAGTCTTCCATCATGAAAACACACGTTTCCATACTGCTGTGTGTGCTAGGAATTTACTCAAAGACAACAACGTTACAAATCTGCAGTGAGCGGCACAGACACCTGATTTAAACAAAATAGAACCACTTGGAGGGGGTGGGGGGGTGAGGTCTTGCAAAGATGGCCGAGAGCCAGAACACGATTCAGTCTTGAACATTTGGCATGATACAAAGGCTTTCATAAACTTCCCGGAACCAGATACTTATACTTGCCCAAGAAACGCCTTTTTATTTTTCAAAATCCAAGTATAAATAATTAGGAAGGATATAATTTTTTGTTGTGCCAATTCTCAAAACTTGAACTGTATATTGCAAACTAAATTACGTTGGTGTTTCTTGGACTATCGAGAGAATCCCATTCCGATAACTCTTTGAATGGCCATCATGCCCACCACCATTAGGTAAAAAGTGTGTGCGATGGGAGAACAAGCTGTGCTTCATGCCGAAGGTGGGGCAACACACCCTGTATCAAATTGAATATAAACATTTGCAAATTTGTAACATTCCTTCCTATCCCAAAACTTTTGGTCATGTCGTGTTTATGATGCCGAATGAATATACGAGGTGGATGTGATGCACTATGCGTTTCACAGACCTACTTTTGGCTTTCCAAAGGGATAAGATCCGTGGTGCCCAGATTCACCAGTTTGCCTGGAGCCAAGCGAATGCATATTCGTACACGAGAAGCATCACAGCACCACCTACACGACAAATAAAACATATTAAACTCATGCAACACAACTTCAATTAAACTTTGCATCATCTATTACTGAAAGGAGAAGCGTCCATCTGAGTGTCCATCGCGCTTTATTCTGAAGGGTTCCTGCTGTCGTCGGAATATAAAGATGGTACCGGAATATAAAGCTAATACTTGATTTACTGAGCACAAAATTTGTGTCCGTTTAATCATAAGAAAGCCCGTCTCAAAAGCCCACCTTTCTGGGATTGAAGAAGAGGAAGAAGAAATACCTGTAGCTTCAATGGAGTAGTTCCAATGGTACCATTTTAATTATTCTACGGCAGCAGGAACCCTTTAGATTAAAGCATGATGGACGCGCAAGGAACACACAAAATTATACATAGCAATACTTCTCAAAGCAATAGAAAAAAACATTATACATTGAAACAGCTTACAGCCAACAACAACAACAACAACTAAATGTTATAAAAGATCCTTTTTTCGCATTTCACTTCATTTTACATCCTCAATGTGATGCATAGATAGACAAGCAATATGTTTGTGAAGTGCGACATGCTGTCTTTTCATTAAACCCGTCAGCGAAGAGATCAGTATGCATGCCTAGTAACTTCAATAAGCACTTCCACTTCGACAACCTCGTAATGAACGAAAGGCGATACACAGGGATCTTGAAAATGACAGAGAACTATTATCCCGGTTCAACATCTCAACATCATTGTCCATGGATTGATCATTTTGAAACACCTTTTGAACCATGTTCTTTTTTTTTTTTAAATATACTTAAAACTGGTCTGATTTCATTTTCGTAAAATATGATAAAGTAGAAACTTTAGTGATTTTCTTCTTTGGGGAGACAGTTTGTGCAGAGGTAACAGCTCAGTCTGTCATGTGGGTGACCAGGGTTATCTCTCAAACATTTCACTACTTGTTTGTTTGTAATTGGCTTGGTTCAAGGTGCTAGCTCTTCCACACCGTCATCCATTTAATTGATCATAACTCCTGACGTGCCTTTATGATCACAGAAATGACCCTCTCACCTTAGTCCTCAGGCACAGATATAGGGCCACCTCATCGATATGCTTTTTCTCTCAAGCCGTCTTGAGAACCATCCTCTTTCTTCCCCTCCACCTCTTCCTCCACTTCACCATCCTCCCCCCACCCTCCCCTTTCACCCAGCACTAATCCTCAGTCTGTCCAGATAGAATCTTCAAAGTTCACCACGGAACATTGGTAGATAGGAACTCTTGCTCAACATCCCCTCTGATGGGCAGAGTACTCGCCGATGCCTGCGGCGTCTATGAAACACCCAGATGAAGGTTTATAATTAAGTCAGGAATCAAACCTACACTAAACAGGTCAAAGGTGAGCATGCTATCTCTGAGTTGTCCCATCAGCTCCACCACAACAAATGTCCAAAAGGCAAAACTGAGGTTCTATCACGGCTTTTCCAGTGGGTTCAACTCTACTTGGTTCAAATCCGTTTACACACAGATACTCTCGTATCATGCACGAAACAGGTTTTCCAAATGCAAGTCGTTCATTTGGAGAACCCAGCAGGTGAAAAGTGCAAATGTATCCCTCTCCTTGTTAAATAAGCAAAACACCTGCTACACAACGACGACCGATCTTCATGAAATGTTGGAATAGTTACAGAGATCGTTCAGCACTAGAGAAAGCAAAATTTGTTTATAAAATTGAACCAAAATGTGCTTCTGAATAACGTTTGAAAATGATAATGCAGATTCAAATACACATATGGCGTGCACACAATGTCTTACGGCTCTCGTATGACAAGGATTTAAATTACGTGTAAAAGGAAAAAAGTTGCAAATAGCTTCTTTAATGAACGTTTCAAACAGTGGGCCAAGTTAATTACAGTGGGTACTTGTTCAATATGAACATTTAACATGTCCCCGTTTTAGATATCCAGAAAAAATGGACCCAAGGTCACCTTGATTATAACCTGTGTTATGGGGCCAAAGTTCACACTGATTATAACCTGTGTTATGGGACCCTTTTAATTAACTTTAATTTCACCCTTTCAAAGATTTCATATCTTCAGCAGGCCATCTATTTCCCTGTAAATGCACAAACACGATGAATTGCATGTTCATGATTTGCAGTGATGCATACGTATATCTCACAACAGTTGTGCTCTGAGATTAAAGAGATCCATCCCAGTTGACATGAGTGGAGTGTAATTTCAAAAATAATGTAAAAAAGGCAGTACAGTACAACAACTGAATATTCACAGACAGTGGAAGAATGAAAAAGTGGAGAAACTTAATCCATTGCATTGCAGATGAAAGCCTTGAATGCTCTTAAGGGTTGAAGAGTGTGAAGAAGATGTTTGGAATGCCAGACAGTTTGTCGGCGCTGATGACTGTCGGAAGCTGAATGAAAACAAGTTGCGTTTGACAGCGAATCCAAAAGGCTTCACACCAACATTCTCTCTTGGCAACAACTCAGAAAAGGATAGGCTGGGGTTTGTGACAGTTTTTTTTCTGAGGTATAGAGTGAGCACAAAAGTCCTTCCTGGATAGAAGGTCATGTTTCAAGTGGTTACCCAGTTGTCGATCCTCTCCAAGTCAGAAGGGAGAGAAAGAGAATCGGTTACAAATAGTCTTACTGAAAGATGTGAGATTGTTTGACAGAGAAACGGATTATCCCAAAATGGAGGTGTGGTGCTTTTCCAAGAAGGTGACCATGTTGTTCATGTATGTTAAGAGCAAGACAGAAGATGTATCATAATGTTTTCTGCAATTATACTAAAAATAAGAATGATGGTTATTTATTTATTTTTGCTCAAAGTGTTGCGATTGGTGTTTTTGTTTCTTGCACAATATCGGAAGTCACTACATTTTGTCTTTGAGATGTCTCTCCTCATTGCGTTGTTTCCTTCATTGTTGCATCCTTCAGTCCTTTCATTGCTCTTCATGTATATATATATATATATATATATATATATATATATATATATATATATATATACATATACATATACATATACATATATACACACACACACATAGTACATATACATACATCTATAAATATATATATGAATACATACATACATATACATATACATACATATGTATATACAGTCGTCCCTCACTATATCGCGGTTCACCTATCGCGCCCCCGGTTCATTGCGGGTTTTCCCTTGGAACCTAACCAATTTTTTCTGCGGATTCCCCCGGTATATCGCGGTAATAATATACAGTATGCGCCGCTTTACGACGTTCAGGTCAACGACGGATCGCATCAACGACGGTGGTCCCATCAAATTATAATGGAGCTGAAAAAGTCCCATCATCGAGTGATGTCGTAGCCGTCGTAACGCTGCCAGTCGTATAAGTACAGGATAGCACATACAATTATGTACAGTACATAATACCTAATAATGATAATAAACGACAGTGTGGCCCTGTTATAATGCGATCGTTGAGGTCCATAAAATGTCATCGCTAAAAAAAAATAGGGTCGTGCTAAATCGGGATTCAAGGAAATCGGCTTTCAAACTGAACCAATGTTTGCACGTTTACCTTCTGGCAAGTAAATTACCTTTAAATTGAAGAATTCCGCGAATAAATCGTTGTTCTTAGTCGACATTAAAACACAAATTTGTTTTTGGTGAAGCTTTTCATGTTGTTCAAACAATCGCACTACGTATTTATAAAATCCAAACGCCATTTATACATCTTTCGATAATCGATGCGAGAGGAGATTGTAAGCTACTGCTAACAACACCGATGGCCGTCATGAACAGCACTAAGGTAAAACTAACGCGTCTTCCGTCTCTCTTGGATGTGTGTTACAATTGCCGACAGTATTCAGTACAGTAACATGCTGTACAGGTTTGTAGCCGAGGAGCAATAGGCTATACCATATAGCTGAGGTGTCTATGTTTGTACAAGTACATGATGTTCGAAAATCTATGATGTTCGCACAATGACGACGTCGCTTAACGACGCATTTCTCAGAATTAAACAGTGTGTGGAGGGTATTTTAAGGCTTAAACTATA
>BROF01002262.1:80304-99646 GCA_024346535.1 Eptatretus burgeri
GATGGGGTGGGGGGGGGGGACGAAGGAGTAAGTAAAGATGTAATGGGTGAAACAAGGGACGTTCATCACGAATTACGCTGAACACCTGTGGACGAAGGTTGCACGATGATGTGTAGAACCCTTGATGACGTCATGACAGACTGCTTTTATCAGCAGCATTCAAGAACAGGCAACATGTGGTTGCTTTTTACGAGAAAATACAGATACACACAGAATGATAATCTGATTTGAACGAAAATCAAAAACATCTCTTATCTGAACCAATAAAAACAGCTCCAGTTGTGTTTGACAAGTAGATAATAAGTTCCTTTGATGTATTCGAGCGACAAGGGACCATCAATACATTACATGCATACAAAGGGGTGAAAAGAGAAAAGAGGTGGGGGGGGGGAATGGGTGTTAATAAAACCATTTTCACATGTATTGTTAAACATCAGACGTCAGGGTAAGGGGTGGCGGTTCAAGATCCAGCCATGATGTTTATGTAATACGTTCATGTGCCCTTATAGTCAGTAGAGTGTCACACCCCCATCCCAACCCCATTCTGCAAAAATCTTCTTCTCAAGCTTTCCTTTCTCTGGCATTTGTTTCTCTGCTTTTCTCCAGTTCTCCTAACATGTCTTCTCCACACACAGCAACCTGTAAAATACTAAACTGATAACCCACTCTTAAGCCGACAAAACTTTAATAGCACAGGTCGGGTTACAAAATGTCTTCTGACCATTCTGACATTTTATGGAATCGTTTCCTGATTATAATGTTTTTGAATTACCTCCTGGTGCAGATTGCACCATCGCCGTGCAAGTCCATTCTTCACGGTGGTCACGTTCGTGGGAAGTGCATTACTCTGCATGCCAATCAAGCCGTTATCACATGGTCTGAGTTTCACCATCTCACGTGACCCCTCCCCTCCCCTTGCCCACCTCACTCAACTCTGCCGTTTCGACCAAACCCCGAGATCAGCCATATTGCATTTTGAGTGGTCCTCCTGCATAGATCATTTGGAGCGACCACCGCTCGCGTCTTATTCATCGGGCTGCTCATCGCCCATCGCTCCTCACTAACTTATCCTCAATGTTGCTCTTATACGAGATATGACTTTGCAAATATAGAGTGAGGAAAGGGAACATGCAGACATGAAAATTACACAAGAAGACAGCATCAGAGTGAGAGGCTGTAGGCAGATGGGGACAAGGGGTAGCGATAAGGGAGAAGATTTCGGGTTGGACATGGAAGATAACACGAGATGGAAGTGAGCTGCCTTGTTGAAGGACCGAAGGGGGAAAGGCATGAAATGAGAGACTCTACGAGGAAACTTGATGGCTGAGAGAAAGTGGGACAAAGGAGTGGAGGTGAGTGGAAAGTTTAGACTTTGGAAGGATAACAACAGGTGACTAGATAAATGCGCACGGACTGTGATGAGCTGTGGAGAGACAAAGGAAGGAAGGAGGAGAAAGGCCACAAGACGGGTGAAAGGGATTGTACGATAACTTATTTTGGGTTGCCGAATGAGTTACTGCTTGCTTATCTCATGTGGGGTGCTCAAAATCCTTCCGGGTTGTTTTGCGCAGTGATACCATTCGGTGGGCTAAACTGCACATTGGTGTTATGCACACAAGCAACTGATAGCCCCAGGAGTCATACAATCCAGCTCACACTTTGTCCACAGTATGCATGTCCGATTACATGACTCTGCGTAAACAATGACATGCTTTACACATAAAATATGAACAAAGCTAGGAAGTGCTTCGCTTTTATGAACGTCAGATGCTGGATGGGGAAGATGAAAAATTCATAAATAAATTCTAATATTAACGACACGAGGAAATGGAAGACGCAAGGTATGTAGAATGCAATCACAATTTCACTGCGTCAAATCAAACGAAGCTAATCAATCATTTCCAGCCAATAAGGCATAAAAACTGTTCGTAATCCTTAAGTTGATGAAATACACGCAGAATATCATCCCCTTTACTCCATATCCCATCCCCACCACTCCCACATCCCTGAGATTTAATTTCTTGCAAAAATTGTCCCCCCCCCCCCCCCATTGTCAATACCTTTAATGTCGGAGTAAGTGTTGTGGACTTATGTTTGCAAAACCCTTAAATGTCTTTCGACGTCAAACGGTGTCCGAGTTTTCTTCTGATACAGACACGCAGATAAACCTCCTATATATAAGGAGTGGAGATGTATCGCAGGACAGGTTTTTAAAATTTATTTCTATTTTACAATGGATTGTTCTTCTTTGAATAATCTAGCATGATTTGAAACATGAGCAATACAATAGATACCTTCTCAGAGATAGGGTGCACTGGGAAAAAAATATTGCCAAGTATGTTTCCATAGAGGGGTAAAATTGATATCCCCAGGGTAGGGAGTGACCACTCCCCCCCCCTCCCCTCCCAATCCCCAGGTTGTTGTTTTTTTTACAAAAAATATCCTCCACACCCCACTCTGAATACTTTTATTGTGAGGCATTTTGTGGGAGTTTGTGTTGCGTTGTTGGAGGGTTATGTTTGAAAAACCCTTAAAATAATGGCTTAAAACACCTGCTGAGGGAGTGACACCCCTCTCCCTCCATCCCACCCCATCCCAGAGAAGGGAGTGACAGCCTGGGGGAGGGAGGATATTGCCGGCATGACATTCCCAGGTCCGAACAGTTTCTGAGTACACACACACACACACACACACACCTACACACACCCCCTTACTCTCATGTCAAGCTTTACTTTAAACGTAAACCGGAGCATTGATTGACAACTCTCACCCTTCTTCACGATAAACAGTGCCGATGGTAGCAAAGCAGGTGCGGTACTTGATCTGCCCCGGTACCGGCTGCGGTCCCTGGATGCGGCTCTTAGCCACATCGAACGGGATGTTAATGCAGGATCCCAGAGTCCCTGCTGTGAAGCCAATGAGGACCTTCCGGAGAAATTCCAGCTGGGGATTCTGCATGAGGATCACAACGTTTAAGGGCAGGGAAGAAGGTAATGATGAGTTTACGAGAATGCAGATATGATGCTCCATGAAAATATTTGTGTGTTTGATAATGTTTTCCAAAAAAAAAGTACAGTTCGGTACTTCCATTAAATTCACCATTTACAGATTTTTCACAAGACATAAAACGCACTCTGAATGATCAAATGACACTATGCTCGCACTTCTGTTTGTTCGCTATGAGAATGTAAGCTTACTCGAGAGCATGTACCTCATGGGGGTTGCCTATTGTCAAATTTGCATTGTCACTTCCATCAATGACATGCGAGAAGTTTAAACAGCAATTTAATTTGCAGTTGAGCAGACATGCTGTCGTCGCATGCTCATTAGTGTTTCTCGCCCCATGTGTCACACCGCAACTCAATTGGCAAATTTGATTAAAAACAAAACTTTCAATCAATCACGATAATTTATCATCCAGTCTCAAAAGTAAGCTTCTTTATTTGCATCGATGAATGCAGGTGGAAAAAATGGGGGTGGACAGGGGGCCAGAGGTGAGTGGGAAAGAATGGTGTTGGACTGGTGCACGCAAAGTGGGTAAGAGGGGCCTTTGCTCCCACAGTGCTTCACTCAGCGGGCAGGTGGGGCCGATGACAGGCTTGGCAATCGCTCATCCATTGCTCTCCCACCGTAATGGAGTCTGCTATGGCAAAAGTTTCACAAGAAAAGATTGCCAAACCAAAAATGGCAACGTTTGCTGTCTTCGTGTGGCGGAAGTTTGGCACCACTACTACCAAACCTGAAATTCCACTCGCGTGTCAGGACCACCTGAAAGAAGGGCCGGAGAAATAAACATGAAGAATGTTCAACACCCTGCTGAGAACGTTTCTGCTTTGTCCAACAAAAGAGGAAAAAAAACTCTTTTGTTGGACAAAGTCAAGGTGTTGCAGACAGGACGCCCGCTGCCAATGGAACTGTGTGTTTTGGATCAATCTGAACTTGGATTGAAACATTTTGCACATTCCCACAACTCAAAGGTGTATTCCGACAACATCCCACATTACCCACAACCGCATGTTACCCAAATCCAAAGGTATATTCTGGTTTAAAAAAAACAAAAAAAAAACACATTATCCCAACCCAAAGGTGTTCCGGGAGAACCCCACATTTCCCTAACCCCAACTCTAATCTACTGGAAAATCAAATAAATATTCAATACAATCATCTTGAATCATCAACAGTTTCCTCAAGCTGTGGTATGCGGAAAAGAGAGGTGAAAAAAGACAGTATGGAAAGACAATATTTATTCAAAAAGGTTTTCACGGAAAAGTGCACGGTCCGATGCCGAAGATAAAACAGGTTTTTTAGGGGGTTTTTGGCCTTTGCAGTCACAGATATATCTAAATCATGATGCACATTACATGTAATCCCACATGTGATCCTGGCATCGCTATCGTCCCATCTTTCAGACACATGTCCCATCATCACCGGGCCCGTAGACATCCGATGGTTTCAGCTTTGGGATGTTTCGGTTGTATGTATGCCGCTATCGATGTGCAGTTTAACATAAGCCGGAGTTGTTTTGCTGAGATGGCACCTGTAACCGTCATTCCCTAAATAATTTCCTCCCAAGTCTTCCTTTTCCATTCCAATGTTAAACAGAAGGGGAAGATGACTCCACAAACCTGGACAGAAGGTGCGAGGTTCTTGATGTTATGGTAGAAGCCAAAGTAGATCATGTTAAAAACTCCGTGCCTCCCCAGAGTCGCCGTCAAACCCCTGTTCAGACCGCTGAAGCCAATCCCACTGGTCCGAACGATCTCCTTGGCACAGGAGAATGTCGAGGGTTGCTGTTTTGCAGAGATGGGAAACGGGGTGCAGAGTCAATGGTTCCACCACAAACCTTCAACGCGTCCACTTAACGAGTCTTGCATAGGAACACAAAAAGTGCCGAAAATGTCCCGGTTTGCACGGCAAAAACGACACTAACCTACAATCTATAGTTTTGAAATATCCATCTACATGAACGTGAATATGATACATCAAAAGGGAGAAATACAAATCTGAAGAGTGGTGAACAAATGATGCATTGTGTTGATTACATCATCAGTGTCAACTTCAAGGAAATTCAAAAAAGTCTGCCAAGATCAGAAACCGAGACACGAGATGATATCGAATAAAGAATAAAAAAAAATAGGGGCAATACCCCTGGGTGCTCACCTGGTAGAATGATGATACAGAGGAGGAAGTCAACGTGCGACGGAATCAGCAAAATGTACCAATGAACCAATGTTATTGCAAATATCTATTTTGGTGGGCAACCGCCCCCCCTCCCCAATAAACACCCTCAGACCAACTTTCGTACATCACGGGTGATGAAGGTTGTTGTCAAGTTTCATCGAAATTGTGTGTGTAGTTTCGAGAGAATAAGTTTCAAGTGTTTACGGACGGACGACGCGCTATCTCATGCGCTCCCTGGAACTACGTTGCAGGTGAGATAAAAAATGATAATGTTGTTTAAGATGTTTCAACAAGAGTTATCATTTATAGCAAAATGGACATTGTCATGTTTCATCCAATCACAAGATAGGACAACCGGCTTTACGAGTGTCCCATCTGACGACCCCCAAAATATATATTTTTTTACTTGATTGCAATCTTTTCATCCATGTCATTCGGGCTGGCAGAACAGCTCTGCAGGAGTAGCATACTCACCAGCTATCTAGCCTGAGATCAATTCCTGACCCGACCGTACACTGCCACCTTGGAATTTCACAGTCAAGGTGTTGTGGACAGGATGCTCGGTTTAATATCCATCCATGGGACAGCACACAGATTCATGCAGAACACCAGCATTTGAATTGATAGCTGGGTCGATATATTCGAACCAGGCGAGACAGATCAGAGGAGAGTGTGCATACCTCCAGGCTATCCAGCCAGAAACACTGTGTTTGAAGGCCTGGAAAGCATTAAGTGCAGCTTGTGTTACCTGGAACCTGTCCTATTGCTTAGTCGTCTATGTAAATCCAATTTAGTGATAATATGCGCTCATATCAGTTGAAGGAGAGCTCATTACAGCGTGTAACGAGCCATCGTTGGACTGTGAATGACCAAATCCCTGATCACAATCGATAGATATATAGACAGATACATACATAGATGGATAGAGAAAGTTGCAGGTTCATCTACTTCTCGAAGTGTTCCCCCGCTGCACCTACACACCTGTCCCAGCGATGTGGTAGCACCCTGATAGCATCTACATATAAACCGTGGGGACGGATATGCATACTTCTCATGGGAAGTCCTTTGAATGTCTTCATCATTTATGATCATTGCACAAAGTTAGTGAACTCTATCTTTTGCACGTTCAGCAATTAGAATCCAAATCAACCGGGAACTGCCCTTATAATATGCACGGCCATGACGTCTCAGAGACATGAACAATGACCTACCCATCATGCTTCAATCAGAGGCTTCATCTCACATTTACCAATCTAAAAATGTTCTTCTTTGTATGATTTTAAATGAGACTTGTCATGTGTCTGCTGTTTATGCAATTAACCAGTCAAATTTTTGGCCAGGGTGCCGGCAATAGCTCGCCTACTCTGCGGGAAGGAGACGATGAGATCTTTAATGTTAACCAACTAATGGTGGCAGATGAGACTCCAGTTTAACGTCCATCCGAGGGATGGCACACGCATTGGCGAATCATCCTGCCAATGAAACACCGGGATGACAGTCTATTACTGGGCCCTGGGCCGAGATTTAAGACCAGGCTCGAGGGCTTCGAGGCGAGTGTGCGTACCTCGAGACGAGACCACCCTGTCAGCGAGAATATGCACATCACATCATATCATTTCCATTATATGTGCATTCAAAGGAGGAGGAGGAGGGGGGGTGGGCAGTCATAGCAGCAACCAAAACTTACTTTACTTTCCCAATACGTCAAATTATTTTTCCATCATGCATGGGGAGTTCCAAAAAGTAAGATTTAGAGTTCTGGAGGACGTGGATTTAGTATAGTAGGTTTGGTGAACAAGCTACACATATTTAGGTTAGTGTGACCGTGAAGGAGTTACCGATATAATGAAGAGGTTTGCCAGCCAGCATGGCACGTATGTTTGACAGGGTAGTGATAGGAGGTCAGGGTAAGGGTGGGTAGCAAATGAGGTGGGGGATTTTGGGGGGGAATATTCCTCCCACAAGGAGTACATTGAGCTTGCGACGAAGCTTCGAATAGAGAGGCATAGGCCTGGGGGGCAGGGGAGGGTGCTGCTAACGGGAGATCCAGTGCTGGATTCACCATTAGGCAGACAAGGCATGTGCCTTAGGGCCAGCCAAAAATTCGGGCCAAAAATTATTTTTACATTAAATATTTGTCTTTTTTTGTATTAAATATTTTGTTCTTGAATCAGTTCATCTTTTGTCTGGGGTCCATTTCCATGAGCCCGAGATCTAATTTAAATTTTTCAGGCCATTCTCTAAAATTTCAAAATGTGCCTTTGGGCCAGCCGAGGCTTAATCCGGCACTGGGGAGATCCACTGGTGATGCTGATGTATTGTGGCTTGCGTGGTTTGCAAACCGCCGAGACACCACAAACCCTCAGGCGGTCACCACGGTACTTGTATAAAAGCGGCAACTTTAACACAAAGAATATTGGTCAAGCTCAGCTGCACAGTGTAGGCCAACAACCCCGGCCGCTATAGTTTGGCGTACGTGGATTGCAGAATTAGATCAAAAGGTCCTCTCGGGGCGTCTTTGTGAGATAACATTTTAAAAATGGGATTCCAAAATGAAACTGCAAGAAGCTTTGCTCTTATCACTGCAATCAGAGGAAGCGATTAGAGTTCAAAAAGATTTGCCAACGTCGTCTTTGGACTCGCTCCTTAAAGGAATTCTAATGAAGCCAAATTTCTCTCTAACGAGCATAGAGTTTAAAGAAACAGCTTGAAGCAATCTTTTTCTTGTAGGGCTCCATTTTTAAGGATTTTTAAAAAGTCATAAAAGGGTTTTGTCCAATTAACATTTTCCAAGCACATCTTATCCAGCCGCTCCCCGAGCATTGGCTGAACCAAAGGTTGAAAAAATGCAACTTGTCTGACAGAAGTGGCTGTCTTTCAGTGATGTCCGATGAATGATTGTGCGAGGGATAGACTGGGATGGGAAGGTGGGTTGGGGGGGGGGGAGGAGTTGGAGAGGGGAGGAATACTTTGGAGGAAAAAAAACAAGAAAGGCAGCAATGGTAAAGGGGCACCGTATGGTTCAGAATCAACATGCTCAGCCATCAGGAGAGTGTTAAAGCAATTTTTTGAATTGCATTTCCTTATTAATGAAGTATTCTAAAGTAAATAAATAAAGGCATATTGATTAACTTCTTGATATTATTTCAGCCAAATTATTTTGAAAGACCATCGCAATTCTTAAAAAAAAATTTTTTTAAAAAGAGACGATTCGGTCTTTGCACATATCTCCAGGAAGAGCAGAAGATTTACCCTCCACCGCTCCAGGTGCACAACTCACCAATCCGAAGGCCGTGCGTTGAGCCTGCAGGTGCACTTTAACCACCTCAAAGGGGTTGATGACCACAGCCTCTGTAAGACCACAACCCAAACCGGCCAGCGTATAGGCCTGTGGAATGACCAAACCAAGGAAATAAGAATACATGAGGTGGGAGGTAGCTTAAAATAATTCCGAAACCTTCAGGGGTTAATACTCTTCACAATTTTAAAAGGCTGGTCGTGTCCGTATGCACACATCTACACTGTAGCCAATCATTGTTTCGATATCATCAAAATACATGGTTAGTATTATCTACCTATTGTTACTACAGAAAACAAAGCAGATAGCAAAGCATTAAAAAGGAAGGAATTAAAGCTTTAGGGTACCACCAGAGCCACGATGTGGGGTTAAGGGGCACAAAACCTGAAATTCTTCCAATTGAAACACTCTTAGTAAGCCGAGAGCATCAAGTTTATTAATATTCACAACTGTTCAAATCAACACAGCTCACTCTTTAGAAGACAAATAATAGAAAATGATAATCATGATTATAATAATGAAAATAATAAATTATTAAATATAATTTTTGTTTTTTTAGTTCGGGAGAGGGGATTAAAATTCATCTCGAAGACTTCCTTTGGAGAAGAGTCACAAGTGTTTGATGAAACGTAGCGGTGTTAATTATTTATGGAAATAATCCGTCAGATTAAACTCCTTTGTCTGTTCATCATAATGGTTTTGTTCAATTTGTCCAAACCAAGCTTATTTGTGATTCATCAAAGTTCAGTTTCCTCTTCATCACAGTGGGAAGTCATCTTGTCAATATCGGCACACATTGCCCCCATCTGACTCAGTTCTTCAGTGTATAGAAGTGAATCAGGGAGAATATTTGGCACAAAATTACAGCATCTAAAGGGGCATCTATATCACCTTGACGTTTTAGCCAGTGTATGGCAACGTATCAAAATGTATGTAAAATGCTGGCGTACGCTGAATTATTGATGTTTTTTTTAAGCTTTAGGCGTGTAATAACGTGTTGGACGTATGCATAACGTATTAGTAACGTACACAGAACGTTTCAATCACAAATAGATAACTTATACCAACTAATGCTGAGCGTGTTGTCGGCGTTCACAACCTATGCCCAACGATAGTCTAACTTATGCATAGCGCGCGGCAGCGTATCGCCGACGATCACGTGGCGTAGGTTATTAATAGGCTGCGGCTCGACGATTCAAATCATAACCGCACTAGACATCGAAGTGTGAAGCCGCTGTTACACCTTGACGTTTTAGCCAGCGTATGCCGACGTATAAAACATTTGCCGAACCAAGCTGACACACGTCGAATACGTTATGGGTAAGTTTTGTATACGTTAAGAGCACGCTGGCATACATCATAGTATGCTGGCAGACATCGTAGTACGCTGGCATACGTCATCATACGCCGAGTATGTCGAGAAATTTTCAGCATGTTGAAAATTTCTCGACGTACTCGGCGTATGACACACGTTCCACATACGCTGGCATAAGTTGTAGGCACGTTACGCGATCGTTGACACACGTCGACACACGTTACTTGCACATTACTCATAAGTCGAAACACGTCGAGGTAATGGTTAGTGTCAGTGTTCCAGACTCCCTGTTTTTTTTCTTTCTTTCTTTCTTTCTTTCTTTCTTTTTTGGTATGACGGTGATGTTGACATTTCGATTTCTAGTGCGGTTATGATTTAAATCGTTGAGCGGCAGCCTATTAATTATATTATATCATAACCACACTAGAAATTGAAGTGTCAACATCACCGTCATACCGAAGAAAAAAAAAAAAACAGGGAGTCTGGAACACTGACGCTAACCATTACGTCGACGTGTTTCGACTTATGAGTAACGTACAACTACCGTGTGTCGACGTGTGTCAACGATCGCGTAACGTGCCTACAACTTATGGCCAGCATTATGCGGAACGTGTGAGTCATACGCTGGCATACGTCGAAAAATTTCAAGCATGGAGAATTTATCTAACACCTCGGCGTACTCCGACATGTGCCAGCATACTACGAAAAAAAAGCCAGCGTACTACAACGTATGCAAACTTACCCATAACGTATTCGACGTGTGCCAGCGTTTTAGCCAAATTTTTCATACGTCGGCATACGCTGGCTAAAACGTCAAGGTGTGACAGCGGCTTCACACTTCGATGTCTAGTGTGGTTATGATTTGAATCATCGAGCCGCAGCCTATGAATAGCCTACGCCACGTGATCATCGGCGATACGCTGCCACGCTATACATAAGTTACACTATCGTTGGGCATAGGTTGGGAACGCCGACAACAAGCTCAGCATTCATTGGTATAAGTTATCTATATGTGATTGAAACGTTCTGTGTACGTTACTAATACGTTATGCATACGTCCAACACGTTATTATACGCCCAAAACTTAAAAAAAACATCAATAGTTCAGCGTACGCCAGCATTTTACATACATTTTGATATGTTGCCATATGCTAGCTAAAACTTCAAGGTGTGACAGCCCCTTTATGGAGAGATGACCAGAGCGATGAGGATATAATTACTTTGAGAATTGGTTGCTGAGAATATCAGGTGCTACGACATCAACCTCGACGGAATGATGATGACGATAATGATGATGATGATGATGATGATGATGATGATGATGATGATGATGATGATGATGATGATGATGATGATGATGATGTATCGTCAGGGTGAACCTCATGTCTACTTGTGGGAACTCGCAATGCAATAGGAGACGTTGTCTGGACTCATGTCGTTTTGTGTCAGTGGACAAATCAGGCAATAGGTTTTATCAGCTGGAGGTTGACAAAGGTGTGATAACTGCCGTGGGAAGCAAAGCAAAGATGACCTTTCAGGCATTCACCCTTTGTTGGAATAAGAGAGTTATGGTGACGTTCTTGCTCTCCGATGGATGGTTAATACCAAAAGCATTACCTTAGCTTTGCTTCCCAATAATGTAGGCCAAAGTCAAACTCTTTTGTTTGACTCATTAAAGCAATGCCACAGGCAAAGCAGCAACTTGACTGATTAATTAGAGCACAAGTTCATAATGCTGAGGTTCATCATGGATTAAAAAGGAAAAGTATGTGCTGATGGTCATGCAATGGATGTGTTTGAGAGTACAAATTGTATCACTCAGGTGCATTTAAATAATCGTTTTTCTTTTGATGGTTTATATGTTGCATAAGTCTTTTAGCTACTTTCCCCTGTTATACATTCACTGTTGACGGCAGTGCTTTCATCTCGAGCAATGGATAGTTCTCCGGACGACAACATTTACATTAAGGCTATTTTGTTGTTGAATTTACGTCGTTGGTGAAACAAAATTGCATCACTTCCAGTACCCACGGGCATTTCATGAACGTGGTAAAACGTCAACCCTAACTCTAATATGAATGCCAATACAAACCATTACTTCAATATACACTTAACATTATAATCCTGAACCTGCAACTGAAATTAACTCAAATTCAAAAACAAATTTCAACATTAAACCCAATTTGAACATTAAATTGAACTCTCTCACCCTAAAACTGGTCTAAACGCCGCCATTGCACCAAAACCCCACCGTTGCGACGCTGGTTGCATCATTGTGACTGCTGGTTGCATTATTGCTGGGAGCGCAGCTGTGTCACTGATGCAGTGCCCCTGTTTCCATCAGCAAAAGTGAATTAATCTTGGACATGTTTTCCTCCATACGACTTCAATGGTCATAGGACACCTTACGCAGTGACATCGTCGATCCTCAATTGCAAAAAATTTTTATGCAAAGGAGATGAAGATCTATTTCGAGTTGAGCACACCCCATCCCTCTCACACTCACCAAGAATCCACTTATAAATTCTCGCAGTTCTTCTTCACAGTTGTCCACACCTTACAAACCTTTCAGTGATGAGTATCAACCTTTGTTGGAGGAAAATCAGAAATTATGTGAGGACATCGCTTGTGAACGAGTTGGGGATACCCAAGTCCCCAGTGCATTCATTGCATTGCTTTTGAGGGGCTGTGGAAAGGACATTCAATGACGAAATGGATGCCACACATTCTCAGAAAGGAGCAGAAACTGAACCAGCTCGCGTCAACAGCATCTTCAGTCTTCACCATTGTTGTCAGGAAGGTGACAGGTTCTTGGACCACGTCACTGTCAGAGACAAAACCCATTGCCGCAACTCCTCGGCAGCATTGAAGTCCCATTCAGCCTAATAGAAAGGATCGACTTTTTGTTTTCTGAAAATTTCTCAACTTCTTTGCATCCCCAAAAGAAAACAAAAGGCCAACAAGGGAGCATCGAGTTGCTTCACATTGATTATGACCACATTGGAATTTTGAAAAACTGTGCACTTCAACGTAACAGAGTGTAAAAGTAATCGCAGACAACTACAATGAAGATGTTTTTTTTTTTCTTCTCATTCATCTCTTTTACTCTCTATTTCTCTCTTTTGTTATTTATCTCTCCAAGGAGAAGTGAATTCTTGCAGAAATGTTTCTGCAAGGGTCACTTGGCTGCTCCTGAATGGGTTTGAAGGTTGTGGAGTTGCAGCTGAAACCCAAATCCTATCCAGGTTCCTCCTGATTGCTCCATCTTTGCTCTTTACTTCTTCGGGTTCCTTCTTGGTCTTCGGTTTGATTAAACAAGAACTAGAGAGTTCATAGAACACGATACCCCGTGCAGTGTTACACAAGGGAACCAGACGCAGGAGGAGGCCATTCGACTCTTCATGCCGAGGCCACATCAACACCAGACCAATTTTATCAATCAAAACAACGCAATTTCATTGGGGGAATGCGGAAAGGAATGTGGATGAGACAATGTGGCATGGCCAGGGATATCCCAAGGGTGTCAAAGCAAAAATAGGGGAATATATTTATTTCAATTATTTAAATAAATAAAAATGAAAAAGCAATTTTTTTGTACTTTTTTTCAGGGATGGGGGATGGGCAAAGGTGGTTCTTGACTGAGAAACACACAACATCAACATCACACACCACCCTTTGACGAGAACCCCAGAGACTGCACAGGTGCACACAATCACCCATTCATACTCTAGATACCTGTAAGTCCTGCCAACATCCCTATACCCCTCTATCTCCATAACTTCCAGGTATCTATCTAATTCCAATGTAAACTTATGTACTGTTTCTGCTGCCACGACCTTTCGAGGGGGACAATTCCATACATTAACTACTCTCTGAATAAAAGTCCCCTGCTTGACTACCGCCTTAACTCTGCTCTTCTTTACTCTCAGGCTATGGCCCCTGGACCTATCACTGTCTATTAATTGAATAATTCATCTGCACCTATTTTATCTATACCTTTCATCATCTTAAACATCTCTATCATATCTCCTCATAACCGCCTCCTTTCTAGTGTATAAAGCCCTATCTCCTTCAGCCGCTCCTCATAGCTGAGTCGGCCCGGAATCGATCTAGTAGCCCTGCGCTGAACCCTCCCTATGGCAGGTAGCTATGTCCTCCCTGAGTTGCGGTGACCAAAACTGCATACAGTATTCTAGATGGGGTCTGACTATATGTTCAAGTATATACAGTACTTCAATTTTAATAAGATAATGATATTAAAGATTGTCAAAAAAAATTCAGGAGTTTAGTCTTGTCCATCACTGCGATGGCCTTATACACCGTAATAAGATGAGGTTAAGTGGCAGTTCAGAAGATTAAGGCCTTTAATTGATCACCATAGAATGCAGCGTCATTCGGCCTGCTTGTACTTACATTGCCATATTGGCAGAGTCTTCTTCACCCCGATACTGTCGCTCTCACATGCCACGCCATCTCATACTACACAGCATATCAACATATACTGTATCTAGATTTTTGGATATTTTATGAGGGTGATTTGTGTTTTCCAGTGTTTAAGTATACAATTCAATTTAAATAAACATTTAAAGTGGTGTAAAGGCAAAAATACATATATATATATATATATATATATATATATATATATATATATATATATATATATATATATATATATATATATATATATATATATATATATATATATATATATATATATATATATATATATATCCGGGTTTTAATCACCGTTTTCTCCAGTCTATTACATCACCATACCAAACTCATTATATTAGTTATTCGTGCCTGTTGTTTGTGTCCTTTATAACGTCCTTAAAAACAGCAAGTTTCCTGTTTGGAATGATTTTTTGCAGCGTCTCGCGTAGCGAACGCTGGCTCTAAGAGGGCTCTGCATTGTTCTTCTTCTGGTGAAGCCAAAACCTTTAGGACGCGGCTTTTATATACACGATCCGGATCTCCTTAAATACTAAACACCTGTACACATCCTCACATTGAGGGTGCCTTTTGAGAGCGTCTATCATGAACTTTTAAATATATTCTGTTATTTGCTTTAAAGTTTTGAAAAGTTCACATTACTATTTAAAGATTATTCCATTTAATGTGTTATAATTTCGTAAATGCACTATTTTCTCGTCATGAACGAGGAGCCTCCATGACGGGTCTCGCTATTGGCTCCATCAAAGCACGTGACGAAATATCGGAAGTTGTTGTTGTTATTTATCTATTTATCTTTTTTTTATTAGCCCCGTCGCGTTGCGAACGCTGGCTCGAAGAGAGCTCCGCGTTCTTTTCTTCTTCTTCTTCTTCTTCTTCTTCTTCTTCTTCTTCTTCTTCTTCTTCTTCTTCTTCTTCTTCTTCTGGTGAAGACAACACCTTTATGACGCGCTCTTGGACACATTTGTCCTTGTTAATTTTGTTCCACTGTAAGGCAGGTAGACAGAGTAAAAAATATTATCTCACTCCTCTCTGAGAATATGCCATCGGGATGAATTCAGAGCCAATATCCGGTAAAACGGCAGACTGGTCTTTCAATTCATGATCCGATTTGTATTCATTATATAACGTTCAGTTTAAATAAGTTGTTCCTCGATCATAAACTGACGATCATAAACTGATAAGACAGACGGATGGACAGACGGACATGAACCAATTGCTTAACCCGGCTTTTCACTTCACATGCGTGGGGTAAAAACTGCTGGCAGGCAAAGCTCTGGGTCATGTACCTTTCGCACCGAGCAGCCATACTAGCTGGTGGTGCCTTCATTTTTGAATATGGATCCTGCCAACTGCAGTCAGCTTTTTGCATACGATTACCATCTGCTAGTCATGCACAAAAAAGCATCTGGCTCCTCTGAATCACACCATCCTCAGTCATGACAATACTGCGCCACATGCAAAATGCAATGTCCGTGACACTTTAGAACCTGTGACTGATTCACCTGATTAATCCAAGCGACTTCCACGTAGTACCCACAATGAAAACACAGCTGAGGGAATGATGTTTTACAACTGCTGAAGAGGGCAATGGAGTCAAGTCCATTGCATTCAAGACACCTCAGAAAGATAGTTTCTGCACTGAGATCCAGGTTGCTTGACTGCTGGATGAAGTGCGTTGAAGAGGATGGAGATAACGTATAATATTATGACGCGAGTGCAGCTTGTGGAACGATGTCTAATAACATTGAAATATGATGTAGGTCGGAGAATATTATGACATGATGGTGACAGAACTTTGGGATGACCCTTTTTTGTGTGAAGATGTAAACCATGTGTAAGTATATCATGTAAGCATGTCATGTGTACATGTGTCAGCATTGTGTGTGTGTGTGTGTGTGTGTGTGTGTGTGTGTGTGTGTGTGTGTGTGTGTGTGTGTGTGTGTGTGTGTGTGTCGTTGGTTGGTATCCAAAAGTGGGTTTCAGAAGGTGGAACTGAGTCCTCCCAGGTCTCAAAGTAGCCTATCCACCTCCGTTTCAGTAAGGGATTCATGGATCAAGCTGTGAAGTTTTCGTGTTCTCAAAGTTTTGTTCCAAGGGCTCTTTTTAGGATCGTAAGTGATTGCCCGGACACTTCCGACTGTAGTTCGTTTGTAGTGATATTCCCAGAGATTGTTTTTAAGATCTCCATAAGGTTCTTCTTCCTCATTGCTCCATTTATCGCTGGTCAATTTTGGCGTTCTTCAGCTTCCAGGATCTTTTGACTTCATTTCTGAGATCTTGGGATTTGGGCATTTTCTTGATTTCTGCATTAAGGCCAAAATTGCTGGGTGTTGACAACTCAATTAGCAATGCCATCTTTTCGTTTTTGTAAATAAGCAATATACTGTGTATCTGGTCACAATGCTTTGTTTTCTATGCTTATGCTTGATGGGATAATCATGTTGTACGTGAGCGTCACTTCCATTTTTTCAATGATCGCTTTTGGTTCATGTTTCCATG
This sequence comes from Eptatretus burgeri, assembly GCA_024346535.1. Taxonomy (NCBI): domain Eukaryota; kingdom Metazoa; phylum Chordata; class Myxini; order Myxiniformes; family Myxinidae; genus Eptatretus; species Eptatretus burgeri. Next base: position 97,053 of record BROF01002262.1, read on the forward strand.
AGTTTGCTGGAACTGGGATATTGAAGTTTTTGCAGATGTGCCGGTGAATTACTCTACATACCCTGTTGTACCTTGGTGTATACAGCTGCTGTGACAAGTTTTTTGCTTATCTGGAATTGGAATTCCAGATAAAGTATTATCACCGTACACTGTCTGCCTGTCTGTCTGTCCATCCATCCATTCGTCTGTCATCCTCCTCCTATTTTGACTTCTCCGAGCAAACCGCTGGGCCGATCTGGCTGAAATTTAGCAGCATCATTCTGCTCCTGACTTAGCCTGGTGTTGGCGCAGTGGTTCGGGCAGCGGCTTGGAATCCAAAAGGTCCTGAGTTCAAGCCCCGTTGGGCCACTGAATTAATACACCAGGGGGTTGACTCAGCCTGTCATCCTTCCGAGATCGGCGAAATGAGTACCAGTATACTGGACTGGTGTATACCCCGGTTAAAATAGGTGTACCATATCCCTGTGTCGTAAGAGGCGACCAGGGTTGCGTCAGGAAGGGCATCCGGCGTAAAAGATGTGCCAAATCACCATGCGGATCATACGGATGATCCACTGTGGCGACCCCTATCGGGAGCAGCCCAAAGAAGAAGATTCTGCTCCTGACTGTTAACGTGGATTGCAAATCTCATTCCAGTCACATGACTTTAAGTAGGTCAAACTGGCAGACTCAGTAAATTCCTTCAAAACTCTTCTTCTCCAGACACACCAGTCAGAATGCTACCAAATTTGGGTTAAAACATTAGACCAGGATAGGGAAATTAAATTGTGGAGGTCATGCCAATCACGTGACAAGAAGTGTGTCAAAATGGCCGACTTAGTCAATATTTGAGAAAATCGCGTACATTCCTCTAAAAAAATCTTCTTCTCCAGACCCACCAGTCAGAATGCTACCAAATTTGCTTTACAACATTAGGCCAGGGCCAAGATATGCTACACGTCCAGTGGTCCTATTTTTTACATCCCGATTGTACTTTCTGTTTCTACCTTGCACAATCTACATATGTGTGTCACTGGTTGTTATCTCTCTATGCAGGTTTCAGAAGGTGGAACAGAGCCCACCCAGGTCTCAAAGTGTGTGTGTGTGTGTGTGTGTGTGTGTGTGTGTGTGTGTGTGTGTGTGTGTGTGTGTGTGTGTGTGTGTCTAGACACCAGACAAAAGAGGGCAAATCCTAAAATAGTTTGACATCAGATGCTCATTCTTTTTGAATAAGGAGAACACACATTGTCTGGGATCAATGCTGGCAGAAGAAGATATGACATCAATATGACAAAGAAAAATATGACACATGACATCAATATGACACAAAAGAAGAAATGACATCAATCTTCTGGTTCTGGGTTTGTGGTAAAAGGCAGGTTCTCTCAGGGGTCTCTGCCGATGCTCTCAAAGTTAAGTTTCCAGTCATTATCGACCTGTTTTAACAATGTATTTTCTCACCTTCATGTTACTGTGTGTTCCGAGCGGTTTTGTTTCAAAAATCGTGCTATTTTGTGAGTTTTCATTGACCTTGTCTTACCGGGTTCCTTGAGGCCTTCCCATCCTTCCCCTCTAGGTGTACGATCGTTTTTATTTGTATTCTCTCCCTATTACCTACAATTCCTATTTTCCCCACTTTCCCAACACCCCCCCCCCATCCCTCCCAACGAAACACTCTATTTCTTGTCTTTAATTTAAAAGAAAAAAAAGAAAATACCTTCCTCCCTGCATACCCACGAATCGCGATCCTTCTTATTCTTCCACATCCTTCTGCCGGCACACCATCTTTCTTCTAGTTGAGCTGACCCAATCTCACCATTACCTTCACGATTTTTTCCAACAACCATCCATTCCCGAATCTTCCCTATTCTTCAAAAATACATAAAAAATAATAATCTTCCTTGTATCCTTTCTATCTATACACCTCCTGTAACCACGTGTCTCTCTACTCTTCCTGATACTTTTCATCGATCCATCAGCCTCACTCTGCGTTTTCCGTTCCAAATTCACCACACACCTCCACAATTTTACTTCAACCTTCCCTTTTCCGAATCTTAAGCAATCCTTATTTAAAATAAATAAATTAATAAATTCACTTTTGACGATACTCCTCCCATATCCACGTGCTTGTCCCGTAACCACGTGATCTGTTTCCATCCTCTGCGTTTTCCGATCCAAATACACCATTCACCTCACGGTTTTTTTGACAACCTTTCCATTACCTAATCTGATGAAAACTCTCTCAAAAAATAATAATAATAATAATAATAATAATAATAATAATAATAATAATAATCATAACAATAAAAAAATATCTCTTATAATGCTTCATCTTCCTCATTCGCACGTGTGGTTCTCATTACTGTATCATAATTCACAACTCTTCTCCTATTTAAACAGACTGCTCTCAATTTGACCATTCTTTCATACCTTGCCGAAAAAATCCAACAGTGACCATTTCTTCTCTCCATTCTCTTAATTCGCCTTTATTGCATCCATCAAGAAATGTCTTTAATTGCATCTCTGAATTAAAAAAATTTTAAAAACCCCAGTTTGCTATGAATGTTCGCTTTCCATCAACCATTATTTTTTTCCAATTTCAGTGCCAACTCACC
>BROF01002262.1:99907-145340 GCA_024346535.1 Eptatretus burgeri
TAACAGAAACTTTCCTCCCTCAAGACATCTCTGACTCGCAAGTATCTCTCCGCAAGACTCTATTCCTCGTTCTGCATGAACTGCCCTCCTCCCCCACACCCCCAGGAATACCTCTGGCAACGGCTTCCCTCCACTCCCACCTCATGTTTATATGTGTACTGTACCGTCCACCTAACAGTGATGACTCCTTTTACATCTCACTATCCGAAAACATGGACCAACTTCTATCTTCTCATCCGAACTGTCTCTTCCTCATATGTGGTGACTTTACCAGCATTGACACTTCAGCAAAAGACTTATGTGACTCATTGGGACTGACTCAATCAGTCAACTTCCCAACCCGGATCTCAACCAGTGGTACTCCATCTCTTCTTTATCTGATTTTGACAAATTTCCCTGAAAATATCTGCTGTTCTTCCTCTGGTCCAATTGGTTTTTCTGACCACGTCCTTGTCAAAGGAAACATCTCTCTGGCTGTTATCAGAGAACATCTTCAGCGCCGTCGAGTCTGGCATTTCACTCAGGCCTACTGGCAGGGTCTTCAAGTAGCCATCAAACTTATAGACTGGTCTCCTGTCACTACTTTCTCCAACATCAACTCATCTTGGGAATTATTTCAAAGAAACTTGCTCTCCCTCATGCACAGATTTATCCCCTCTCGTCTTCAGTTGTCCTACCCTTCCTCCTGCCCTTGGTTTACTGAAGCTTGTGGCGAGGAAGTTGTCCTGAAACAACTTGCCTTTGCCTCATGGAAAGCAAACCCAACTGAGGGTAATCTCAGTTCCTTACAAAAAGCTCAGAACAAGTGTGTATCTACCCTCAGGAGAGCCAGAAAACAACATCTTTCTCATCTCAAGTCTGAACTCTGAACTCTCAAACCTCTCTCCCTCCTCAAAATCCTGGTGACGCCTAATGAAATCTGTTTCTGGTGTATGCTCCCCTCCATCCCCACCCTTACCTCAAATGGCCGCACTGCTGATATTGCACGTAAAAGGCTGAATGTCTAAACTCAGTGTTTACATTGAAATCTTGTGTTCAAATCCATCGCTTTCTGTACCTACCTTACCCAGTCGCACCCAACTGTCCCTGGACTCTGTGTCCTTTTCTCCTGACAAGGTGGAGAGCTTGCTGTCAAACCTCAACTTAGATTCTGCAACCCGTCCAGACGGCAACAGCCCACTTGTCCGAAAAACCTGCTCCTCTGCTCTTGCTCACCCTCTCTCTGTTCTATTCACCCTCTCATTTGCTCAAGGTCATCCGCCATCTGCTTGGAAATCAGCAAACATCACCGCCCTGCACAAAAAGGTGCAAAAACAGATCCCTGCAACTACACACCAATCAGCCTTCCCCAATCATCAGCAAGGTTATGGAATCCATCATCGCTTCAGACAATAAATCCTTCCTCTTCTCCAATGGATTGATTTCCGATCATCAGTTTGGTTTCAGACCAGGTCACTCCACCCTGGATATGCTGCTAATGCTCTCCCAACAATGGATGGAGGTACTCAATGCCGGACATGAAATCAGAGTCATATCCCTGGACATATCACGTGCTTTTGACGCGGTCTGGCACCCTGCCCAGCTCAACAAACTCTCTTCCCATGGTATTCAAGGCCATCTCCACTCATGGCTCGCAGACTTCCTCTCCTGTCGCAGTCACCGTGTGGCCCTATATGGAGTTCTTTCGTCCCCTCTTCCTGTCCAGGCTGGAGTTCCTCAAGGTAGCGTTCTGGGCCCTGTTCTTTTTCTGGTTTTCATCAATGATCTCTCCGACTCTCTGGACAATCCTCTATATCTCTTTGCTGATGACTCCACCCTCTGCTGTACCAACGGTCATCCCTCAGACCAGCAAGCAGCAGCTTCTTCACTCACTGCAGATCTGGATACAATCACAAACTGGTCCAACACGTGGAACATGTCTTTCAATCGAGACAAATCTCACACTCTCACGATGTCTCTCCGAACGGAACTTTTGGAACCCCCCCCACCCGCCCCCCATCTGCTTTCTCAACAATCCTCTGGAAGAAGCCCTTTCATTGAAGCTTCTGGGTCTCACTATTTGTCATGATCTTTCCTGGGAAAGCCACATTTCCAACCTGGCCCCCAAAGCCAGTAGCCGATTGGGAAGCCTCCCTCATGCAAAGTACTTCCTCGTCCCACCTGAGCTCCTGACCACAAACAAAGCTTTCGTCCGCAGCCTGATGGAGTGCTGTTCTCCCCTCTGGGCTGTTGCTCTTGTGTCTCACCTTCCTCAGCATCACGCTGTGGAAACCAAGGCATTTCAGATAATTGGTATCTCCCGAGATGGGACTGAGTCTTTGGGCCTCTCACTCTCTCACAGCATGCAGGTCGGTGGTCTTTCTGTCTTCTACCGTCTCCTCTTCGGTCTCACTCCCCCTGCTTTGTCTGTGATTTGTCCCCACCATATTTCCGCAGGGCGCTCATGGTCCGCCAACAACCCGCTTCTGGTAAAACTACCAAAATCATGAATACCCCCTTCTGATAAAACTACCAAAATCACGAATCACTGCTCACCTTCACTCTTTCATTCCTCTTTTTCCCGGCCTTTGGAATAAACTCCGTCACTCTTCCCTTCCCATTCAATCCCATTCTTCCCTTCATTCTCACCTTCAAAACAGCTGTTCACCACCACCTCTTATCGTCCCCCATCCAAATCCTCAATCCTTTTCTTCCACCGTTCATCCACGCCAAAACCCACCTCCTTCAAATTCCCTGCTTTCCTTCCTGAAAGTCCCTGTAATGTTCATCTTTATTCCCCATGTTCCCCACCCCATCCCTCTCCCTTCCACAGATCTCCTAATGTCCCTGTTCCCCACTGTTTTGTCCTTTCCACTCCCACCCCTCTTGTCTCCTGCCCTCTTTGATGTGCATTGTGTGTTAGCTCTCATACGAGCCTCAACAAGGTATACAAAAATATTATAATTATAAAAAAATCAAAAAAACCCCTAAACATCCCCATTTCGGAGAGAAACACAAATCATCACCGCAACTGTCAAACCCCGTGGAGTTAACGAATTCTATCATTCAATAAAGTCATCATTTCTATCATTTGTAATTTATTTTAACTATTTTTATTTGTTAAATACACAATTCTTTTGTGTAAACTTTGTTTTTTATAAACGATTTATATTGTTCTTTTGTTTTTCAAATGCATGTATGTATTGGAATAGCAATACAGGTATGCATTTGTGCGAGGTCATTTCGGCTGCTTTTCCTTTATAAATTATAATTTGCCTGTTAATTCAGTCTGCCTGGACATTCCACAAAATAAAATGCTCAAACGTTTACAATTGTTCATGAAGAACAGAAAAAACCTCCAAAACATCACAATTAATGAGGCACACAAACCTCCTCTCCTCTCTCCTTACTTTGAGCTCCTCGAATGAATGACATTCGAGCGTGATGATGCATAACTGCCATCCAAGTCTGCTGTATTAAGTCATTGGCAGCAATTAAACTCGGAATGCTGCTTGGAATTGAACAAACAAGTCAGGGGAGAAGCTAATGTTTCAGCACACACACACACACACACACACACACACACACACACACACACACACACACACACACACACACACACACACACACACACACTAGAAAGGTCAGGGGTCCAAAATGGCCAAGGATAGGTTTTCATATTTTCACGAGAATGACACTCAGCACAGCACATACCTCCGCAAGGCTGATCAGTTTCCACTTTGTATTCCACTGATAAGCCGGATCTGGATTCTGACCTGAACCAACATCAAATCGGCTTCTTTTTGTCACCGACCCAACTCATCCACCTTGTTTTGTCATAACTCGTCCACAACGTTTTGAGATATCATGCTATAATATTTTTGGTTTTTGAAAATGGTGAAGAATCACTGAAAAAAAGTTTTAAATTCTTGGATCCAGATCCAGGTTGGGATCTTCACCAAAATCGAATCAGTTCGGCCTTGTCACGCACCCAACCTGTCCATCAAATTTGTCCCAATCTGTCCACAACTTTTTGAGATTTAGTGATATATTTAGTTTTTGCCTCTTTCGAACAATTTTAGAAATTAGGCCTGTGTTGACTTTTTAAACTTAAATTTAATTGGTCGTTCAATTCAGTGAGCTGACATGAAAATGCTCTTCAAATTTCAAGTCAATCGGATGAAAATTGAGGATTTTAGAAAATTCGGCCCAAATTGGTATTTTGACCTATTTTGACCTTTTGGCCGATGTTTACCTCAAAATTAATAGGTGGTTGAATTCAGTGGTCTGATATGCAAATGCTCTTCAAATTTCAAGTTAATTGGATTAAAATTGAGGATTTTAGAAACTTGTCCAATGTTGACCTTTTGGTCTATGCTGACCTTTTCACCTATGGTAACCACAAAAATAATAGGTGGTTGAAATCAGTGACCTGACAAGTAAACCTTTTCAAATTTCAACTCAATCAGATGAAAATCGAGGATTTAGAAAATTTGGCCAAAGTTGACCTATTGGCCTTATGTAGACCTTTTCGGTCGACCGAATGTTATGGAACTTCAATGCGGGACCCTCGCAGTGTCAGTGACATTAATCGCTGAAAATTTCAGAATGATCGGTTGAGCGGTTTGGGCCAGAGGCGAGCGGACAGACAAACACACACACACACACACACACACAAACAAACGGAGGCGATCAACATATAATACTTGTCAAAAAAAAAAAAACATTTGCCAAGTAACAAACAAATAGACAGAGGAGTGAAAACATAACCTCCTTCACCTTCGGTGGCAGAGGTAATAACATGACCCCCTTGCCACGCCCATAGGCAACCGGTGTACTAGTAGTATGAACAGATTAGATACCGAACACCTCTTTGTGCCGACAACCAGAACTTAAATGTGAGATCTTTTTTGGAAAACAAAGTCGAGGCTCATGGAGGAGCTGGAACATCGAACGGATAAGGACATAACAGAACAAAAGGAACAGTATAAAGAGACATGGGAAACGCCAACAGCAGGGTTGAGGGACAAATCGAGGGAGACTTGGACAAATAAGGAATGTGGGGAGAATGAGGGATGGGGAAGGATGTATGGGGTGGACAAGATTCATACAACTTTGTCTATTGGTGAAATCCTGAGTTCGATTTCAGACCAAATCGAAGAGATTAAAGCTTTAATTATCTTGACTTTGACATGAAAAAGTTATTGGGTTTACAGTAACTGTGAGCGAGAGACGCTGTTGAACATCACCATTGACAAACAAAAATTTGCTGTAAATGTGCTTTCGCCAACAGTCATGTGTTCAACAACATCTGGTGGCTAACTCAGCTATGGAATGACAAAATAATCATTTGCTTCTGCAACTTAGAAAACAATTCTTGCATATCGTTTTACCAAGCGTGAATGGTCGTTCACCAAAAATTGGCGCAAGATTAGAGTGTGTACAGCGACACCACCGCCGCAGCTTGGTGGGCCCAATGTACCCCAGAGCGGGGACATGAGGGGCGTCAGGCAAGGTGGTGGAGATGAGCTCAAAGGGGGCCACAACCAAAAGATGATCAGTGAACCAAAAGATGACAGTTTGTCAAACGTTATCCTTCCTGACACACTGTCCCTTTTTAAGGACCTATGAACACTCAATTCTCATTCTTTTCCCTTCTCCCTCTCTGAGATTCTTCATTTTCTCTTCTTAGGCTGTAAAAATGCAAAGTTGAACTTGTAAATTTACAACGTCACGTGACCACAAAGTTCCTTCGGATCAGCATCGTGATTTTGATCGAAACCTGCAACCAAACCTTCTTCCGTCATCCCCAACACAATGCCACTTGATATCCGTGCGAGACACTTTTTGACATGCCATGAACTTACCATTCCAGCAGAGACGGGGGTGAAGCCAAGCAACTTCTTGTATTGCTCAAAAGTGAAGAACTGAGCAGGAAAGAAGACAAGATGGTGAGAAACATGAAGGAAATTATGTCGTTTACGAACAACAACAACAACAACAACAACAACAACAACAACAACAACAACAACAACAACAATACTCTGAATTCACTCACAAGGAGCTTCGATGCAGGAGGCCATTGGGCCCATCAAGACCTTACACTAGCATTGCCAACCTACGGTGGTTTGTCCATGCTCCACGGTACAGGTTGAAATGAGCACCAGGCAAGGAAGCAGCACGTACCATTATTAAAGTCTTTGTTAGGACTCGGCTGGGGTTCAAACTCCATGTGCCGACCTCCCAGACTAAGGGTGTCCGCTCTAAACCATTATGCCACAATCTCAAGGTTTTGCATCATATCAAGGTTCGGTTATCGACTTCCTTAGCAAAAACAACAATGACGACGACGACAACAACAACAACAATCAAATGCTTTGCACAGAAAACAGAAATTGTGCAGAAATGCCTTCCTCTGTTTGTTTCATCTTTCTTTCTTTTCAGTTTTTCTTCTGGTGTGAGATCCAATACTTAAGTTAAATGGGAGTGCAACACAGGAACAAAGGGTCAAATAGCCTTTTCAAACACAAAATATTCCCTTCACTGTATTTCTTTGTGTAAAACGTGAGTGTTACCTTGACAGCTCTCTTGGGAGTCTCGGCCAGGATCGGGGGTAAGATACCTTTGTAAAAAGACATGGGCCTGTATTGTTTGGGGGTATGGGAGGGGGGGGAGAGAGAGAGATGGGGTAATGGGGAAGGAAGGGGTTGGAATGTCAACAATCACTTTTGGAGTAGAAACTAAAAAGTGAGGACAATGTACAGACGACACACAAAGCTGACCGTTCATAATGAAAATCAAAACATGTATTTTTGAAGCACTCACAGCATCGCTGGAAATGGAAAACATGTCCTGCATGCCAAAGGTAGTCAGAAACAACAACATTTAATCCTCATCAAAACTTCCCAGTACACAGGAAGAAACAACAACATTCCAAATGGCGACACGGCTCCTCCAATGACAAGAAGGTGCTTCGGGAATATCAGAATCCCGTTTGATGTCCTGGTGAGGAGTTCGATTTAGTTTTAGAAAGGTGCCCCAGGTAGATCAAGATGGCGCTCCGCACCACATCTCAATACCTGCCTGTCGCTGAAGTGCCACTGGGTGGGTGGGACGGTGGGAAATGATGATGGACTGCTCGGCAAACAGCAAACGGCTCCTCAAAGCGAGCAGTTAGACGATTGGGCTAATGGTCGACCAGGAGACTGAGGGAGGGGGAGGACGACTTCTAAACAACTGGGTAACTAACTACTACTTCTAAAGGTAATGGACCAACTATGAAAACAAAATCCAAGCTTTTCATTGTTCTGCGTCAGGAATGGAATCCCAGGCTGCATTAATTGCCATTGAATGGAATACTGTATTACATCTCAAGAACAGGCTGTTGGTGCCATCAACAGGCAAAATGCCAAAGCCTTTTGGGGTCTGCATGGCCGAGCCTCGTTATACACTGCATTTTAACCTTCACCTGGAACTTATTTCGAAAGAAAACAGCTTTCAGTGCACAGTGAACTTAGGCTTGTACTCTGTCAGGATTGCACAGACAGGCAGGGAGAATTAAGGAGAAGAGAAGAGAATCTTGAAAGCCATATAAAGAAGAAAAAAAAAACATCACGACCTCATCATCAATACTGCAGGTGTAGAGTGAGCGGCAGTGCTGCCGAAACAGCTTTCCTGAGCAAGGGTTATGCTTGGGTGGTTTGCCATTGCTTTCCCAGGAGACAGTTGGAATTTGTTCAGGGCCCTAGCGATAACTCGCTGACTCTTCACCAAGGACACCATGAGATCTTCAACGTCCACCAGCTAATGCCAACAAATGGGACACCTGCCAGATTATCTTTCATCTGAGGGGTGGCACATACATTGATGTATGGACTCTGCCTGTGAAACACCACGATGGCAGTGTGTAGCTGCACCAAGATTCGAACCCAGGCTAGAAAGTTTAAAGTTAAGTGTGCTACGTCTTCCACCTGCGGACAGAGACGTATTTGCGTACACGAGTGCACCTGTGTGTGTGTGTCCGGATGCAGGTTCATGTGTGCGAGCGAGTGCTTGTATTCCGGCGGAATGATCAGTCGGAGCTAAGCGATGGTGGTAATGGCTCATGAGTGATTTGTACCGTGAGGGTTCAATTCGTTGGTTCAGCCACGGCCTGCGCAGGATGCGCCACCCAAAGTGACCGTTTCGTACCCAGCTCTGGCAATTTAGAGGTCTGCACATGATAGCAATTTTCCCAATAATGGCTTTTGAACTGAACATCTGCGCTCTTTTATCCCCACGTCTGACAAGGCTATTAATAACCCATAATGCTTGGAAATAGTGAATCTAAAGCTTCATGTAAGGCAGTTTGGAGTGCGTACTTGTTGAAGAAGTTGTCTTTGTGTAAGTGTTTGTAAAGTTTTCTGTGGACGTTCCCTTACCTGTTAGGGTTATCTCCATTTTGAACATCCTTCTTCGGTTTCACTGCTACAAGTGTAGTGTAGCTTTAGCGAGCCTTGCTATTTCCCAACCGATGCTTTCTCACATGGATAGGATGCAGAAACACAGGTGTGCTCAACTCAATCCGTCCTGTGATAACATTTAAAAGCTTTATCAACGGTCCCAAGTCCCATTTGGAATGGAATGAGGAATCTCTATTGCACAGTGGTGAAGTAGTTGGCAGGATACCCTAGAGGTATGCACACTCACCTCTGGGCCATATAACAATGGGTTCAAATCCACTGTCATCGTGGTGTTTCACAGGTAGGGCGAGGCATCGATGTGTGTCCCGTCCCTCGGATGGACGTTAAACTGAGCATCTCATCTGTCGGCATCAGTTGACGGATGTTGAAGATCCCACGGTGTCCTTCGTGCAGAGTAGGCAAGTTACTACCGGCACCATGAACAAATAACTAATTCCTGTTCAAATCAGACCCAGTCGAACATAAGATCTGGCTGATCGGTTCTTGAAATACTCAGAATAGACATCCCCAGTGGCCAACCAAAAAACAAGGTGGGATTAAGTAGTAGTAGTAGTAGTAGTAGTATAAATGCCACTTTTAAACGCCTACTCCAACATATATTGACTGAACCCACATAACACGTTTACAAACAAGTCATTCACACACAATCACATCCTATGAGGATCCTACTTGGCTGAAGAATCTTTGAGCAAATGTTTGGAGAAGCCGTTCCTTAAACGAAGACATTGCTCAACATAACATGCTTGCACTACATGTGCACATCGCGTTCACTCTCAGCAGAGCAATGAAATCAAGTCCCCGCAGAAATGTGGAATGCCCAGCAGATGTCATAAGTGAAGAGTTACGAGGCCAAGACGTCACAATAGTGCACCCGCCAGGGCAAACGCACTCAGCACCACTCACCCTTCGGTCCGGTACATGGTGCGAAAGCAATCGGGGAGGCTTTTGTAGCTGCTTGGGTCTGCCTTTCCTCGCTGAATCTGAAACCTGTGAGAAAGAAAGGGCAGGAGCCCAGGAAGGAAGAAAGTGGATGGAGGAACTCAGGTTGTTAAGCAGGAAAATCAAAACGAAGAAGCAAATCTCAAAATGGATTTGAAGAACAAGAAAAAAGATCTGCCGGTGGACCGGGACAACGGTGGTCAAGAAGGATAACATTGATATCGACAATAGTTTACATTTCAAATAACATGATGTAATGGTCTTTAATTCAGGACAATTTTTTTTTGTTGGCATTATGTCATTCGAAGAAAGCGATAGCTGGAAAAATCAAGGTTGTGGGAAGAGATCGGGAATAAAGGAATCATTGCATCGTTGAGGGATAATGTTTGATGCGGTTTCGAGGATTGCTATTTAATAGTGAGAGGACGGTACAAGGTGGTGTGTGTGTGTGTGTGTGTGTGTGTGTGTGTGTGTGTGTGTGTGTGTGTGTGTGTGTGTGTGTGTGTCCAGTGCTAACAGGGCTTCGTTTTCATGGGAAATGCGAACAAACAGCCTACCTAAAGCTCTGGTTTCCAGTCCATTGCTGTCAGCCGGGTCAGCTAAGGTTTCCTCCTCTCAGGGCAGGTGGAGATAGCAAACGCCAGGATTCCAATAGGTCTAATCCTCTTGCCCTCTTCTCCCTTCCTGTCTTTTTGCACCCCCTCTTCACGCAGTTTTCCAATGCTTTGGCTGACATGCCCAACACGTCAAACTATCAGCAAACCCTAAACCTCAAGATCCACATCCCATAACCCCCTCTGTCTGTTGGCAGGACGGGTCACTGCGGTGTCTTCAGAGGCCATGTGACCACATATCTCAAATCCATCACTTGGCCAGGCCTGTGGATTAGTTAAAATCGTTCTTCCTCACTAGTTTGTACCTGGCTATATTCTGGGCCAGGCCATTTTATACCTCGGGATCTGGGCTGGCCAAGAAAAAACCCCCCAGGTCCAGGTTAGCATTTCAGAGCTATTAGGGTGAGGGTTAGTGCTGTTAGAGTTAGGGTTAGTACTATTAGGGTTAGAGTTAGAGCTATTAGAGAGGGTTAAGGTGAGCGCAATTAGGGTTAGGATTAGTGTGATTAGGGTTACAGTTACTGGTTAGTACTATAAGAGTTATAATTAGGGGAAGGGTTATGGTTAGAGCCATTCGGGTTTGGTTTCAGAAGAAGCAAAATCTACCTGGTGAAAATTGTGGGCTCATCCAGACAAAAACCAGGTGTAAACTAGATAGGGAGAAGTATTTTGCCTGTTGCACCAGAATCAGACACGTGCAGCCAAATTGAGATCTCAAATCCTCGACTTGAAAGGGCAGATCAAACAAAAATTTGATCCGAGTCGAGAAATGTTTAATTTTGAGATAATTTTGTTTCGATGCATTAATTCTTTCAGGTCAACGAAGGAGGACGAGACATCGTGACCTCTCCTCGGGACCAATCAAAATGGATCAACACGTGACGAATGAGAGCGAACCAGCTGTTGTATCCTCGCATGGCCAAGGCGAACCGTTCAACTTTCCCAATGTTCCACCATGCAGTGAGCACACGATAATAAAATACTTACATGTAATAATAATAATAATAATAATAATAATAATATATAATAATATATAATTACCAGGTAGAGTTTTGTTGTTTTAAATTTTCTAAAGGACTGTTCCATGAAACGGATGTTCGAGCAAACGCAATTTTAAATTATTAAAACGTTCAAAAACCATTACCAATGTTAACTAAAATGGAGCAAACTTAGTACATGATGAGCTGTCATGTCAGCCCAAATATATATATATATATATATATATATATATATATATATATATATATATATATATATATATATATATATATATATATATGCATTACACCTGTTGTGCAATCCACAAGCAAACCGATGTTTCTATCATTTCCCAGACATCACACGCTAACGTCAGACAGCAGGGCTGTCGGACTTTAGTAACCTCTCAGAGTAAAGAAACAGACATGGCGCGTTGGTGAAGACACATAGGAATACTGGAGGCAGGAGGAAGCCATTTGGCCCATCAAGCCGAGCACACAACTTTTCCTCTTGTTTTATTTCCCAACAATCATGTACTGCATGTTTGGTTCCCTTTGCAGAAGAAGATGAACAAAGTAATATGTCTGATAGTGTTTTTGATGAAATATCCATGCAAAGTGCACGAACGAGCGGAAGACAGGTTTCCGAGCAACGACGAAACGTGCCGACGCAGAGAGGGGCAACGAGTCGGACAGCAGCGTGTGGTCGTTCGCCATGTTTATCCGCCTTCTGATTCGGGTTAATGAGGCAACTGGGAGGCTATTAGTGTGATCAGAGACAGATGGTGCCCAGTTTCCTGCTTTAACCTTGATACCCTCACCGCATTAATGCTTTGTACCCAAAGCTGCTCACGTCACTTTGTGCAGTGTGCCCACCTAACTACCGATGATGTACCCTATAGTAGCACGGTATGACAAACCTCCTGCCTCCAATACCCCTCCCAAGCTTCCCACCTCCCATATATTACCAGCTCCTCCAGGAAGCTTTCCACGGGGACAGTCTGCGTGGAGTTTGCACACCAATGTAATTCCTACACCGATGAACGGTAAACCTTGAAGCAGAGGATATGTGTCCACTGCAGGACGAAGGTCTCCACCAACTCATGTTGAGTGGTATTTGACAGAATCGCCATGCTTACTGAGTGAAGGTAAACAAAAGTGAACGACCATGGAAATCAAACATGAAAGAATGAAAGAAACAAGGATTTAACTCCCATATGCCTGGTGTCGGCTCAATGATCAGGGTGGCTTGGCTTTGGATCCTCGGATCCTGAGTTCAAATCCCGCTCAGCTGTGGAATTAATACCAGGTGAGGTTAACTCGACCTCTCATCCTTCCGAGGTCGGAAAAATGAGTGCCAGCTTGCTGGTATCCTGTGTCGGAGTGGCGACCCGTCCAGGATTGTGCCCAATAGTCAAGGAGACTGTTTAGGCATCACCAATGCTCTGCACATAGTATGGTCCCAATCTCCTCCTCTCCTCCTTCAACTACTCGACCAAAGAGCCAGGTCTCCAACGACTACAATGTCGGATTATGATGCTGGTGCAGTGTTTAAATACCAAATAACTCCCACACTTCTGTTCCATTGGATTTTAGATGCAGCAATTCATAAAAACAAAATTTCACTCCAATTGTAGAAGAAATTATGAAGATATTGTCATAAACCAGAAGATGCAGATGAAAATTAAATTTCTATTAACATCACAATAAACAAGGCTAATATTATATTTATTAAAATTCTTGTGTTATGCAGTGCAACTCACCCACATATGCTTGTTGCTCAATGATGGATAATATTTTGTTTCAGGTGCAGGAACAAAAGGAGATTTTGAACCTCAAGCAAGATGCGAAAGCAAACTCTCTGATCAAAATCAAAAGCTTTTCACCGAAAACGCCATATCACCGAAAGCGCCATGTGTGACTAGTCAATTCTGCAATGCAAGTTCGTGGCATGTCTCACTAAATGGCATTTGTTCTTCCACTTTAATACAATAATCTGGCATTATTGGTCCAGACACGACTCTGATCTACATCAGTGACTTTTTTCATCCCTGGAAAATCCTTGGTATCAACGTCGTTGAGTGCTGCCACATTTGTGTCGATGATCTGGAAATAGTCAACATGCAGGGCAAAGCCTACGACTAAGTTTGACATCATTATACTAACCCTCATGATCTAAAAATCACCCAACATACCTTTATAATTAAATTTGGCAAAAACACCTGTCACACATGTCTCAAGATACATAGCTTCAATGAAAACCATCACGTGTGTGAGCCTGAATGGATCAATAGCAAGCTTATAAAGGTAGAACCCTTCAAAGTACCTCTCAAGTCCTTCATGGAGCATTAAAAAAAGTCCTATAAATGAGGTACTCACAATAGCACAAGACATGCCAAAAAATTTGAAGAAGGCATATATATATATATATATATATATATATATATATATATATATATATATACAATGAAAAGTCTACACCCTGTTTCAAATTTTTCACCTTTTGTTGCCTTATAGCCTGGAATAAAATTGCATTAAATCAGAGATTTTCCACCTTTATTTACACATCGTAACCCACAACTTCCAAGTGAAAAACAAATTCTACAAATTTCAAAAAATTAATTGAAAATACGTATCTAAAATATCTTGGTTCGATAAGTGTCCGCCCCCCCTGAGTTAATACTTGGTGGAAGCACCTTTGTCAGCAATTACAGCTGTGAGTGTTGAGATAGGTCTCTACTAACTTTACACACCTTGATTGCACAATACTTTCCCATTCTTCTGTACAAAACTGTTCAAGCTCAGTCAAGTTGTGTGGGGATTGCTTATGGACAGAAATCTCCAAGTCATGCCACAGATTTGCGATTGTATTTAGGTCAGGGCTCTGACTGGGCAACTCAAGGACATTTACTTTTTTTGTTCCTTGAGCCACTCCAGTGGTGTTTTGGCTGTGTGCTTCAGGTCATTGGCATACTAAAAGGTGAACTCCCATCCCAATTTCAGCACTTTTGCAAAGGGCAGCAGGTTTTCCTCTAGGATTTTTCTGCATTTTGCTCCATCCATTTTCCCTTCTATTCCAACAAGTGCCACAGTCCCTGCTGATGAGAAACATCCCCACAACATGATGCTGCCACCACCATGCTTCACAGTTGGGATGGTGTTCTTTGGGTGATGTGCTGTGTTTGGTTTGCACCAAATGTAACGTTTTGCATTTAGGTCTAAAAGTTCCATCTTGGTTTCGTCAGACCACAAAACGTTTGGCTACATGGCTTCACAATCTCCGGAGTGTTTTTTTTGCATTCCTCAAACTGGACTGAAGGTGGGAATTTTAAATAACGGCTTCCTTCTTACGACCCTACCGTGCAGGCCAGACTTATGGAGTGCTTGGGATATTGTTGTCACATGCACACAGTGATCAGTCTTTGTCGTAAAGGCCTGTACCTCTTTTAAAGTGGCCATTGGCCTCGTGGTGGCCTCGTTGTTCAGTCTCCTCCTTGCTTGGTCATCTAGTTTGGGGGAACGGCCTGATCTCGGCAGGGTATTGATGGCATCATATGCCTTCTACTTGATGATTGTCTTGACTCTGCTCCAGGGGATATTGAAGGCCTTTGAAATATTTTTATACACATCCCCTGATCTGTGCCTTACCACAACTTTATCCCGAACGTCTTTGAAAGCTCCTTGGTGCTCATTAATTTCTATATGTGTGGTGTTGGCTTAATGGTTAGGGTGGTGGGCTTGGGATCCTAGCATCCTGAATTCAAATCACACTCGGCTGTTGAATTACTACCAGGTGGGGTTGACTCTGCCCGTCATCCTTCCGAGGTCAGCAAAATGAGTGCCAGCATGCTGGTATCCTGTGTCAGAGTGGTGTCCTGTCCAGGATTGTGCCCAATAGCCAAGGAGACTGCTTTGGCAGCACCAATGCTCTGCACAGAGTATGTTCCCAATGGATGCATGGAATTAATTTTCTGAAATTTGTGGATTTTTTTTCACTTGGAAGTTGTGGGTAGTAAATAAAGTTGGTAAAAGTCTCATTTAATGGAATATAATTCCAGGCTATAAGGCATCAAAAGGCGAAAATTTTGAAAGGGGGTGTAGACTTTCTCGATATGCACTGTATTTTTCCAAGGAATTACAAGGAAATTTTTACACAGGAGCAGGCTATTCAGCCCATCTTGCCTGCACCACACCAATATCAGATTTAATAAATCCGTCAATACCTCTTCCTTTCGTGTGCAGCTACACTGGTATTCATTTGGCCGATCTCAGAAGGATGACAGGCTGAGTCAACCCCCTGGTGTTAATTCTTCAGCCAACAGGGTTTGAACTCAGGAGTCATAGGATCCCAAGCCACGACACTCACCGCTAAGCCAACACCAGGCTATATACTGTATTGTATGTGTGTGTCCACATGTATGTGTATGTATATATATATATATATATATATATATATATATATATATATATATATATATATATATATATATATACATATATTACTGTAATTGCTGAGCTGGCATAGTTGTGGCAGTATCTTCGATTTTGGTTGAGGTCTGTGAATGTGGCTGTCCTGGATGGTGAAAATCATATCCTCCCTTTGTTCAGTATTTATACTCAGTGCATACAAAGAATGTTGGCTTTGAAGATTCCATTAAAAACAAAAGAAAAATGGGGGGAAAAATTACATTTAAAACCTCATTTCCTTCCTTCCATTCCCCTTGTAGAGATCAATTTCTGATTTTGCTCAAATATTAAACATTTAGGATTGGTCTGTATTCTGACAATCGGTGGAATGTTCATGAGATTCACTTTAATCTCCCTGTGGTATGTTAAAAATTCCAGATTCTTGCAACGTATGCGCTCTCTTTAAGCGCTGACACAAATTCACTTTGGATCTGAGTTGTTTCACTGGGTCTTCATAGCTGATTGGTGAGTGATGCTGGAAAGGGGAAGGGTTTTTATAATGTTCAAGAATCCCAGAGTACACTGAGTAGATTCTTTGCTGCAGGCACAGGCAGGCAGACATGCCTGCAAGGCATTTCCATGGCATGTGTTTTCCAATAGTTAAAAAACACAAGCAAGGTTTTGGCAAAACTCTCAGATAGACAATCATAAGTTCATTATTTAGTGAAAGTACATCGCTGGATCTGCAGAGCTAGTATTTTCGACACATTTTCTTTTATCTGACAAAGGATGGAATTTCATTTTTTTGACAATGTAAATGATGATATTCTGCTTCTTCTTCGTATTTAAATGCGACAAAAGTTAAATTGATACTTACTGCTCTTTATCCCACTGTCGTAAGGTGAGATTTAGGACTCTTGGTCCACATAGGAAAGTCTTAATTGATTGCGTACATAACAGATAAGGAACACTCAAATACTCAGTTTAGTCGAGACATGCCAACATTTTATTTACTTCGCAATATGTGAGTATATATGAACAACTTGTAAAATGCAACTCGTATGATTCTTACGGAAAAAAAAAATGTATATATAACGATAAGATTGCTTTATATGTTTGTATGTATGTATGTATGTATGTATGTATGAATGTATATATATATATATACATATATATACACTAATAATAAAAGGCTGTGTGTGTGTGTGTGTGTGTGTGTGTGTGTGTGTGTGTGTGTGTGTGTGTGTGTGTGTGTGTGTGTGTGTCGTTGATTGGTATCTACATATGTAGGTTCCAGAATGTGTAATGGAGTCCTCCCAGGGTAGGCTCAAAGTATCCACCTTCATTTCAGTAAGGGGTCACGATTCATGGACCAAGCTGTGAAGTTTTCTGTTCTCAAATTTTTGTGTCGAGGGCTCTGCACAGCTAAAGTTACACTCTGCCGCTGCTTCTTGATTCGAGGGTCTCTTCGCACTCATTATGCATGACGTGGGGTTTAACAGCTAATCTTCTCAGCTCGGTTTATTAAAGTAATATGCGATACAAATTGCATACGTACGCTTTACCCAATAGCCACCCTCATTCGAAGACAGATCGTCCTCCACCAAGAGACCCATAACCCATGTTGCGTTGCGGAGGGATGCTGCACATGTGCAGTGGAGTGAAAACAGTCTCAGTTGCTCAGCCGGAAGTAATTTGCACCGTGCGGTTTCAATGTTTTTCTTTCGAACGCATTTTGCAAAAATCGAATATTTTGAATTGAAAATCTAAAAAAGTAAATAATGACTCAGCCAAATTTATTACAGCATGGGTTATATCTCTGCTTGAGATAATACCACATAGCTATTTGAGCAGTGCATACGTTTACAGAACACCGTCTTGATCACCGAGGTCGATCTTCACAAGGCCCGTGACACCTATGAGCTCAAAATCCTTTTAACTCTCACTGGTAGTTTTACAATGAAGAGAAATGTATAGGGAGTGCATAGCGATTGTGAATATGACAGCTCCGAGGAGTCTTTGGCTTCACAGAGCAGTGAGAATCAAAATGGCGGCCATAAGATGAAATCGTGGGTGGAGTCAGGCCAGCTGTTCAACCAATCGGTGGGAAGAATTGTTACAGAAACGCACGTGAAGCACACGCATGCACATGCAATATATACATAAACATATAATAGTTAATGATACACCCCTAACTTTTTAATTTATTCACATACAGCCTGTGGCTGCTTGGCGCTATCATTTTCTGGGGGTGTGGCAGTGCCACTGATGCAATTCCCCCTGTTACCAGTAAGCTGGTACTCATGTTGCTGGCCTCGGAAGTACGACAAGCTGAGTCAACCCACCTGGTGTTAATTCAATGACACAACGGGGCTTTAACTCAAGACCCTAACATCTTGAGCCAGCCCATCCTTCCATTGGGACCATACTCTGTGCAGAACGTTGGTGCTGTTTCAGCAGTCTCCTTGGCTATTGGACACAATCCTGGACGGGTCACCACTCCGACACAGGATACCAGCAAGCTGGCACTCATTTTGCTGACCTCGGAAGGATGACGGGCAGAGTCAACCCCACCTGGTGTTAATTCAACAGCTGAGTGGGATTTGAACTCAGGATCTGAGGATCCAAAGCTTGCCACCCTAACCATTGAGCTGACACCAGGCTTACCCCATGACTGATTGGTGATGACACCAAATATCGAGTCCCATTACAGAGAGTGCTGCTTGATCTGGGACCAACAAGTGCCATCTGTCACATGGACACATCGTATTTTGCCTCACCAATCACAATCACAACCATTATGCATCACCATTATTTTAGTGCTTCAGAGTTCTATGAAGATGATCAAGTTCTCCAATCTTGGTAAACGCCGTGATGAACGTCACAATGATGTCATGACTGTGACTCCAAAAGGGCCTCTTGCAGTGAAAAGATGCCAAGAACAAATGCTGTGACCAAGCAGATTAAAAGCGAAGCTACCGACTAGTTTCACCCTTATTGGGGCTCATCGGGACAACACATCACTTCCATCCACTTAGTGAGTTCGAAGCCTCATTGCTTTATACTGGTTAAATGGATTGGTGAAGTGTCCTCACCAATCACAGTTCGGGTGCATCATTAACCAACATATATATTTCTCTATTTATTTAATCATGACACTTGGTAGATATCATTTCTAGTTGTCTCAAGAATACTTCATTTAGTGATAGGTGAATGAGGTTGATGATGACATGTTCAACTTGCTCGGGAATGAATTCTCACAGTAGTTCCAATGTGAAGACTTACCTTGTTTTTACCACATCGAGAGGATGCATCAGAGAGATCTCTACCAGCCCTGCATGACAACAGACACACACACACACACACACACACACACACACACACACACACACACACACCGACAAGATAAGGGTGGTTCTTACATCATCAGTATTTTGAACAATTAAGCCTCATCTTTTGAAGCATGAGATCACAAAAAAGAATATGCGTCAAACAAGCAGTGATGTACTAAGTACACACACACACACGAACTTGCTGCCCTGAAAATATTGCAAAAATAATTAATTTTTGTGTTCACAAAACAACAAACAAGCTTAAGGAGGATATATAACTGGAACAAGAAACAAGGCAGTTAATTAAATTTGAATTCATGACAATGGACTAGCTGGAGGGTCGTAAATGATGTTGTATTTCGGAATTCGTATGCATGACATGGCACCTCGTGAATCATAAACCTGGAAGCATATCGATTTCTTCCATTTTATTTTTTGTGATAAGGGGGATGTGGAAATTCCAAAATCCAGGATATTTTATGAACAATTTCTGTCATAGAGGGAAATGGAAACGGAGTTCCAACATGCCAAAGCACAGCTAAAGCACTACTCCATGACTGCTCAAGTAGAGTCACTTAACCACATGCATTTCTATTCTTGGGCCAACACAATTATTTTAAATAATTATTCTTCATCAAAACATTCCCACGGGTTCCTCGGTCCCAAAGGTGAATTGCAATGTCCCTTATAACCCACCCGGAAGGGATTCACTTGAAGGTCGGTGGGCATACGCTTCTTCTCTAACTTCTGGGGCTCTTCTCTGAGCATTGAAAATACATGCAGGTAAATAAATAAATAAATAAATAAATAAATAAATAAATACAAACAGGTAAATTAATAAATACACCAGGAGACCTCAAAAGATCTTGTGAACAAGCCTGGTGTATTTATTTAATTACATTCAGCCACCCAGCGATTACACTTGGGAACCTTTTCAAATGTTGATATGAATAAGCTCCACCAAGACCTCGTCATTTCGTGAGAAAATGTACAAATGATTTTAGATGCTCCATTAAGAACAAAAAATACAAGTTCTACTGTAGCCACGTGTTGACCTTAAAACTCCTCCCACAGCACTCCCAGTTAACAGATCAGAATTCCACTCAAGATCAGGTGGTGGTATGCAGCTATCTTGGGAGACCTGAAGAAGGATCAAAGTTCTGGAGGTTATTCCAAAAACAGGAAAAACTGCCACTAATAGTAAAGATTAACCTGACTAATAGAAACACTGCCAATGGGGGAGGTAAACTGTCTTGAAGTTGGGCAGATAGTGCATAAAGTAGGAAGCAAAGCCATAACAGAGTCAAAAGAAGATGTCACAAACTCTCCTGGGTGAAAATCAGAAATCCTTTTGGCTCAGCCTCTCTTCAATGGGAGATTGAGAGGCTCAAAAGGTAAAACTGCAAAGCATCACAAAATGCAAAGCCCGTCCGCAGTTTGAATCCGCTTTGAACTTGAACTAAACTTAACGAAAACGACAGTTAAACAGACACACTAAAGCTCAATGGTAAAAAAAATTAAAAAACACGGAAGCAATTTAAAAACTATAGTAATTCGACTGTGCGCAGTCGACGGGTATGCCTCCGTTCTCCCGCACAAACACTTGAGTATTGACATATTTGACCCTTGACCTTTATCATATCTGGCCCAAAATCTAATCACTTAATTGACCTGTCTTACTTTACCTTTGTACCAAGTTTGATGAAATTCTGTCCAATATTTCTTGAGTTAGGGTGTAAACAGTAAAATTTCAGAGTTTGACCTTGACCATTGACCCTTGACCTTCATTACATCTGGCCCAAAATCCAATCACTTAATTGACCTGTCTAACTTTACCTTTGTACCAAGTTTGATGAAATTCTACAATTTACTTCTTGAGTTATCACGTAAACGAAAATCCGGACGGACGGACGGACGGACAACCCGGAAACATACTGTAATGCCTCCGGCACCCTTGGTTCAGAGGCATAAAAACAGGGCATCTCATGCTTGACGTGCTGTGGCAGGGCTAATACTATGACTTTGCCCTTTCATATTTTGACCCAATTTTTAATTATATTCTCAATATTCACATAAAAAAAGGTTTGTTAAAAATTTGATAACAAAAGCTCAGATGGTAAAAAAAAGTAATTGTCTGGACAGACAGACAGATGGACACACACACACACACACACACACACACTCACCAAACACCAGGACCTCAAAAGTGATATCAAGAGATCTTGGAAGATGAAGAGTGTTGAAATTGCACCACCAATGATAATTCGAGCAACAGGAATAATAAAGAAGAACCTCACTGAGATTTTGAAAACCGTCCCAGGGGAATATTACCACAAACGAACTACAATTGGAGGCAGTCCGTGGTTTGGTGACGATCCTAAAAAGAGCCCTCGGAACAAAACTCTGAAAACAACAAAAATTGCCCAAAGTGAACCGTGATCCCTTGTTCAAAGTGGAGGTGGATACTTTGAGTCATGGGAGGACTCCATTCCACCTCCTGAAACCTGCAAATGGAGATAACAACCAACGACACACACACACACACACACACACACACACACACACACACACACACACACACACACACACACAGCGTAGAGATCACAAACCTCATCTCCATCTGTGTGGGGGTGGGGGGGGAGCTAATGAGGGTCACAAAAGGAATCAGTGCACAGGACATCGCTACAAAGGGTACTGGCCTACAAGTGTCCTGTCGGGGTGGGTGAAGAGTAAGGAGCAGTCCTGTAAGGTGTAGGTGGGTGAAGACTCAGGAGAAATCTCACTGATCAGGAATAGATTTTCTCAGTTGGTGTTCTCATCAGAACCCTTTTTGTTTTTTAGATGTTTCTTTTTGTTCCCATGCATCAGTCTTACATGGAGCTTGTATGTAAATCACCTGCAGGACAGAGACATTGGCAGAAATCCATGTACTTCAATGTGAATTACAAGGAATTTAATCTACAAAGGGCAAATACAAATAGTGGGCCTACAGTGTACAAGGTTTGAATCTAAGTTCTGAATGTCAATGAGCCAGCCGTTCAGATGAGAACGTGAAACAGGCCAACGCAAACTGACCTCATGCCAGGATCCCAGGCTCAAATACTATATACTGTAGTGAGTTGTCCGCAGTCTGCTCATGTATTTTTAATTCATGTAAAAGTATAATGATGTCGCTCAATATCCTGGTCTCGCTCCTTCAAGGTGGGCCACAAAATTTCAATTGCGGTTCCAAGTTTGAAAATGTGTCATAATAAAGCAACAATGTATTTGACATGTCCAAATAATTTGTTGGCACCAGATTTGGTGGCATGGTTAGAGTGTCCGATCGGAGTCTGGGAGGACGGCGAGTCAAACCCGACCATGGCCGAGTCTTACTGAAGACTATAATGAAATGGTATGTGCTGCTTTCTGATTGGGCTCAACGTTTAAAGGACAGAGTGCAGACAAACCCCGTCAGTTGGCATCCATGAGAGGAAGAAATTATCCTTAATTTTCCCGCTGATTGCGGAGATAAAGGAAACTTCCTCATAAATATGGTGATGTCATACCCAGAGTGCCCAGGGAAGTTACATCACTTCCCCCAAACTCAGCAACTGTGTTTGTCTGATGTCAATTCCAGTGTAGTCTCTGGTATTTCTCTGCGAGTGTGTGCATGATTTGTCTTGCATGCAGCTCCTCCACGAGCTTTCAACCCATAGCATAATAATAGCAAGAAAAAGAGCAATCAGAGGTTGCCGACCCTCGTCAGGACTTGTTTTGTGTGGTGTTTGTGAAGTTTTGTGTGGTGTATTTTGAGTGGTGTTTGTGTACTGACATGTAATGAAATCAATGACACATAATTAGAACTGCCACTTTATAACTGCTGGCAGTGATGACCGGGTACCAAGACGTCCCACGTTGATGCAACCCCATTTTGATTGGACATCTTACCCATGATATTTTTATTATTATTATTATTCAATTAAATTTAGAATGGGATTAAAATAATAAATTCAATTAAAATCAAATGGAAGACCAAATAGGTACAGTCCTGCATTGGAGTCATCAGAAGGAACCCAAACAAGCAAAAAGAAAAGATGAAGTCATCAGGAGGAACCTGGATAGAATTCACATTTCAGCTGCTACTCCTCTACTCTCAAACTCATCCAGGCACAGCCAAGTGAGCCTTATTCAAAAAAAAATAATAATAACAAGATATTTTTTAAAAATCAATTTCCCCCAAAAAATAAATAATTCTGGATGCCAGACCATGCGTCCGATCAGGTTGAAATTTAAAATGTGTATACAGCATCATCACTAGATCAGATTTGTGAAGTTTCACGTCTATTGCTTAAGCAGTTCCAGAAAGAACATCATCTCATATTTTTCTTAAATCCAATATGGCTGCCAAACCATGTCACATCAATTATTCCTTAACAACCTTGTCACACGCATGCCTTAGGGAACATTTGTGTAAACTTTGCCCTCAATCTGTCCAGCCATTCTGTAGAAGATTTTTTTATAGGTTTTAGAGTAAATCAAATATGGCTGCCAAACCATGTGACCTATGACATCATATGAGTGAACCTATTGTTCCTTATGAATAGGCGGTCATACGTGTAAAGTTTCACCTCGATTTGTTCAGCCAATTCAAAGATTTTTGAAGGTTTAAAGACAAACAAACAAAAAAAAACGATGGCTGCTGAATCCAGTGACCGATGACGTCATCAACTGTTTTTTTTCTGGAGACCATTTTATCCCTAGATGACCCTCAAAAATTATCATACTGATCAGATATAGCGTTTTACATATGCAACCATGACGTCATAACGAAGGCTCTTCCATCAGGAGTTCCCTTGTAAAAAAAAAAAAAATCAGTTATTGTCCAATGAGGAGTACTTTCCGTGTGCCATGTTTCAATTTTTTCCTTGTTGTGGTTTCAGAGATACAGACGTCCAAATTTTTCCCATTTTCCCAACATGGCTACCAAACCACATGACCTATGACATCATAATTATCATTGCAACATTCTATATGAGTAGTCGCACCTATGTTGAGAATTTTGTCGAGTGACAACTTGGTGAAATGGAACGGCACTCTGGAGAGAACATACCTCCACCAGGCTAAATAGTTTACATTTTGTATGCCACTGATAGGTCGGATCTGATTCCGGACCTCAACCAAAATTAAATCGGCTTGTTCTTGTCACCTAACCAACTCTTTCACCTCGTTTTGTCACAAGTCGTCCAAAACTTTCAGAGATAACATGCTATACATTGTTTTTGGTCCCATCTCGCAAAATGGTGAAGAATCACGTGAAAAATTCTCAAATCCAGATCCGGATTCAGATCACTAAAATCAAATCAATTAGACCTTGTCACACACCCAACCTGTACACCAAGTTTCATGTGAATCCATCCATAACCGTTTGGGATATTGTGCTATATATCATTTTTGGCCCTATCTCTCAATGGTGAGGAATCGCTATAAAAATTCTCAGATCCAGATCCGGATCTGGATTCGGAATTTCACCCAAATTAAGAGTTCCTGTCCTTGTCCGTTCACCTACACACAAAAAAAATGTCAGAACGATTGCTTGAAAACTGTGGCCAAAAATCATGTGACAGACAGACAGACAAACACTACAGCCCAACATGTTTGACAAAAACTTTTTTTTCGCCAAGTAACAAACGGACCCAAATGCAATTCCCTCTCCTTCCTCGAGGGTAACTGGAATGGTACTCAGTTGAGTGCATACCTCTACCAGTCTGAACAGTTTACGTTTTGTATCTCACTGATAGGGCGGATCTGGATCCGGACCTGAATCAAAATCGAGTCAGCTTGGTATTGTCACCTACCCAACTCATCCATCAAGTTTTGTTATATTCCGTCCATAACTTGTTCAGATATCATGCGATTTATTGTTTTTGGCCCTTTCTCTCAATTGTAAAGAATCACTTAAAAAATTCGAGAATCCGGATCCAGATCTTCACCAAAATCTCATCAATTCGTCCGTGTCACACACGCAACCTGTCCACCACGATTCGTCCGAATCCGTCCTTAAGTTTTAGAGACATCCTGTTCACAGACAAACAAACAGACAGGGGTGAAATCATAACCTCCATACACCTTTGGTGGTGGAGTTAATGATGATAATAATAATAATAATAATAATAATAATAATAATAATAATGCACAAAATTGTTTTTGCAAAAAGATTAACTTGATATGCGATACGGTGTAAAATGCTAAGAATCATGTTCACCATTCTACAAAGAAAAGAAAACGATAATTTTGTGGAGTAATTAGTATGTACAAAGTCTTCCATGAGCGTCGGACACTATTAAATTAAAAAGAGAATGTCTGCATTTGGATGACGGGTTGAGGACCATTTCTACCAAACGCTGGTTGTGGTAGGAATAAGGAACTTTAATCACTCTGCAAGTGTTTGATAACAAAATTCAAATTGAAAAGTGGTCTTTTTAAGACACGAACCAGGCCTTACCTGGGTTGAAGGCCATATTTCAAGATATTGGGCAATTTCTGAGGGCTTTCTCAATCTGTTCACAACAACATGCACTGGAGCCTCTCTGCTCACGTGCAGAACCATACGACCCGGAGTGGAGCAACTAGAAAACCAGTGACTGGTCTAAGAAGGTGACCATTACACTTGCCATTGCATTGTCCTCCAAAAACTGAATTGATGATCCGATTTACACTTTAGTAAGCATTCATTGTTACATAATAGCAGTGACAAGTCGAAAACACCCTTTTTTTTTTTAAAAGAGGATGAAGCATGGTGTGAATTTGTGAGCCTTGCTTAAAACGACACATGAAAGGAAAAACAAGATGGCATGCCTGGGAAGTCATTTTCAGTCAAAATAATGTTTGGCAAAAAAAAAAAAAAAAAAAAACAGAAGAGGGAGTCTGCACTTAATCTGAGCTCAGGTCTTCAATCTCGCTCAGATGTGCTTAAGTACATTGCATTTGGCATGCGCTATTCCTAATCTGGCAGGGCAACTACCGGCTATAGATTTGTGCATAAACGGAATACTCTCCCACGTATGTATTCCATCAGGCATTGCCACAATGTATTTGCCATCTTGGTTGTGGATGTGCCCAGAGGCTTTGCTGTATCGGCAGCCTCGACTTCCCGCCGAATAGTGCAACCCCTTTCCCCCCCGGCCCTCCCAACTCACGATTCTACCAAACCCCTTCGAGCTCTCCACTTAAAGTAAAAGATGAACAAAAAGCCTCTCCTTCACAATGTACAAAGAGAGAAATTTTCATTGAAGGACATCACATTGAGGAAGAAGCACCAATAATAAGAGGAGAGTCAAGTTGTAAAAGGTCTATCCATGTGCAAAGGTTAATCAATAATAATAATAATAATAATAATAATAATAATAATAATAATAATAACAATCACAATTCAATCACTGTAGGAAATCCCTCGTTAGATTTCCTGTGCAAGGTATTTTGTAAAACAAGGAACGAGGGTTTGTTTCAGTGGGTTTTACAATGCGTGCAGTGGAGCCGGAATAATTGAGAGGACGTGAAACAACCTGGGCGTGAGAGCGAACGCGTCAGGGGCCCCTGGCCACTCGTGCCGCACAGCAATGGCTCGGAGCGATGCAATAACTTGAGGAATATTCACAACAAATTCATTATGGGATATTGCACCGTGTAGACATTTCTCAGCACATGTTAAAACTGGATGGTTCTCTGAAAACAACCGAGACAAAGACACTTTCATGCCAAATGCTCATTGCGATCGACATAATTGCAGGATGAGTATTTTGAGCACTTCGACCAAACAATCTTTGATATATTTCACCGTTCTGCAGAGTCAACAGTTTAATTTTTCTTGAAAGACATTCACCTCCTCCCACTGTGCCTGCATTCCGCCCACCCCATCCACCCCATCCTCCTTCCTTGACCACATTGTAGGCCTATACCTAAGCCCAGAGGGAAAAACTTCAAATTGTTGGCCATAATTGCACAAGCTCGAAGTTGTGGCCAACAAGTCGCACTGTTTGCGGAACTACAGTTTCTTTTTGCTAAGCTTCGGTTTTTCTTCACCGCACTCGAAGAACTCGCTAGGAGCTTGAAAGGACGACACTTGAGTTTTAGATTTTAACAAAAAAAACATGAACAAAGCTGCACAACCGAAATAACAGGTAACGCCGCTTCCTGAACATTGAGCTAATCAATTCAAAATTGTCCTCATTTAAAAACAGCACCGCCCAAAACTTCTCAAAGTGCGTTGGATGGAGGCTGAATATTTATTTGTACACTGAGAAAACATGTCCCACTGATTCCACAAACCAGACAGGTATCTTTCAGGAGATTGGTGCATTAGAGCTAAGTACTGGTAAGGACCAGAATGATCTGAAAAGGTTGGTCAAAGGCTCCTCGCTGAAGATCCACAAAGTGGCTTTTCCTTGGAACGAGTCCAAGACGCCATGTTTTAGTAGCTGGGGTAATTGATGAGATAATCATCCAAACGGGAATAACATGTGGAACTTTGTAGGTATACTTACCAGGTGACATACAAACTAGCTAACCAGGATCAAATTTTGTGGGGTACACTGTCATTCGATTTTAACATCAGAAACCTGACCCGAAATGCCTCGCTCCTGAAGCTGGCCCAGCGACCATCAACGACTGCAAATCTACTCCACTGCCGAGGACGAACACCAACACAGATGTTGACATTTGAAGCCCTCGCGTATGATCTTCTCTGCACGCAGCATGTACAAATGCCACGCGCTTGCGGACAAGAGCTGAAAACATGAACATCCCTTGGAACGCGTTCTCGGGCCTGGGGCCAGGTGCCTGCCTGGCAGCTATAAGGGGCAGAAAATATAAGGACATCTCAGAAGGTCTGTGGCCTGCAAGGCCCAAATCCAATCTTATCAAATACAGGATGATGTAAATGGAAGGGATCGTACTGATCGTCAACATGACTCACTATGATTGCGCCACAATATAACGCGGCTTGATCTCCCCTTCCAATTTCTGTCATGCCAGCAGGAAACCTGCAACCTGCCTTAATTTGACACGACAGAGGCAACGTCACTGAGATGATGTAAAAATAAACGAACGAAATACTGCACGTCTTTCGTCTTCATACTCGTTGTGACTGCTGTGTAAACAAACTGAATGCAAGTCTAGACAGACAAGCATTAAACGGGAAGAGAAAAGGGAACCTTCAAAAACACATCAGTCATTCAGTTAACATTTACCATCAGGGATGAAACTTTTAACCCAGAAAGAGGAAAATCAGTGATGCAAGGCCAGAGAGGGGGCTGCACATGGTATGGAAGTATCACAAAAATAAATCCTCCAATGCTTGCCTACTTGGGAGTGTTGTGAAACTTTTGATAAATAAACTTGCCCGGTCAAAGTCAATGGTCGTGGTTGAGCCAATACTCATGTGACGAAGCATAGCGGTGCTCACGACAAGTTGTGAATGTTTCCGTGTCGAAGACCCCACACTGCATGGGTAACCACTCGGTTGTGGTTGTGGGGTGGATAAACTGCTGCCTTGGGACAACAGACACCAGTGGTGACAATGCGACGAAGCTCTACCCACTCAACCACCTGGAGACAATGGTTGCCAATATGTATGTGTGTCAGTGTCAGGATACCGAGTAGAAAGAAGGAGGGTGGTAAGTGTGGTGTACTGAATGTGGTGTAAGGTGTGTAAGTGTGGTGTAAGGAGCCATTTTAAACACGTTTAAGGCCTGATTGCGTGGCACGGTCAGTTTAAAGGATCTACAATCATAGAAGATACTATGTAGAGATAGCTACGTTGACAGCTCAGAACAATACACAACCTGAAACGACACAATTAGCTCTCAAACACCACTTCAAATGATTGAATCAAAACTTGCGATTCAAAAATCTTGTGAATGGAAAACAAGAGACAAAATGTGGTGACACCCACCATCACCTGGCAAGTGTTAACACCATGAATGAGATTTCCAAAATGCCAATTTTAAGCTGAACATATGTTGGCTGCTTTAATGAGTATGTGCATAATAAGCTGCATATGTAGAAATTGGTGTGTGTGNNTATATATATATATATATATATATATATATATATATATATATATATATATATATATATATATATATATATATAAATATATGTATGTATATTGTTGCGAATCTGGAAGCCATGAGCACACAACATACAAGTCCTATAGATCAGTTATATCGGTAAGTACATGTTGCCAGTTGGGGTCCCAACCCGAGTCTTATGGGTAATTAAATGTTCCTGCGCTGTGGAGTTATATTTGATAGTTAGGGTTTTTCGTTTATTTTTCCACCAACATCAATGCCGACCACACCGCATCACCCTCACCTTCACTTCGCTTCCTTCACCTCGATCTGGCCGACGTCATGGTGGGCGGAGTTCAAGGAGGAGCCGCGCGGCGGCCCTCGACCAATCAGCGTGCAACAAGTGAGGTGACCGTTGCCCGGCCAATCAGATCCTGTGACAGGAGGAAAGGACTCCGTGTGATGTCACCACGCCCCCGGGCCAATGAAGGAGCTTGCACACCTGTTTTGCCCAGTGAGAGAGACGAAGAGCGATTTTGCACGCCAAAACCAGCCAGTAAGAGAGGGAGGGTCGCGAGGAGGCGGGCCCCCCCCTCTGAAGAGGGGGGTATAATTATAGGCGCGGTCTGTGCGTTCATTGTTCTGGTCCTGGAAAGAAGTACGCGCATGGGTTCTGAGAGTTCTGGCAAGAAGTGGACATCTGCACGCACAGGAGTTCTGAAAGCGTCCGTGCACGGAGTGGTCGGTGCCACGGAGGGTCTTCTCCTGCCAGCTTTCGCCCTGCCGACTTCCGTTTGCCTTGAGCCGGGTCGTGAGGGCATCTGGATCATCTGGATCGTGCTGGGTGTCCAGTTCTGCCCCAGGACCTGGTCCTTGAAGACCGTATGAGGAGGACAGGTCTGAGATAGGCCTCAATAAAGACCATTTGGTCCGATTATTTGGATGTTGGCATACAGTACTGTGTTCGTGGCACCAGTCAGATAAGTAGTAAATTGTATAAGTGCCGTGCTGCACATACGTGCTTTTAATAATCGGTTTAACTCTGCTCTTGCGTGCTTCCCTCGTTCCCCAATTATTATTGTGAATAAAACCCCCGATTGTTAAATGTTTCAGCTCGTTCGTGTCTTTTCCTCCATTGACTTAGCATGCTGCGTGTTGGGAAATTAGCCAGGCTGTTGCCATTGTAACGGGATATTTGGGACCGAGGGATCTCGGCGATCAAACCGCTCGGATCGCACACAGTTCGAGCACGCTAAGCGGCTCATTCCGTATGGGTGCCGTCGAGGGTGAATTTCCCCAGAAGGTTGGACCACGTGGGTATTTAGGTAAATTGAAATTGGCAATCGACCCCACCCCACGTGGACTGTCTATTGGTGAACTTCGGTCCAATAAGGGACCCGTATTTTTCCGGAGTTTTCAGAAAAGGTACGATCTAAATTCCAGGCGATCGGTCGAGCCGACTTTCCTGCTCCATCTAGCAGTCGTGCTCACGGCCGACGCTCAGCCCGCAACAACATATATATATATATATATATATATATATATATATATATATATATATATATATATATATATATATATATATATATATATATGTACATATTCTTATGGATTTCAGAATCTGATCCGACGGACGCATACATACATCGAGGTCCTCAGACAGTTATTTCCCTAAATGCATGTCCAGGATAGACCCATCCCCAAGTTTGGTGGGATTCTAACTTTGATGCATTGAGAAGGGTAAAGAATGGATTCCCTCTCTTATGGAAAGCTCCTGTTTAGCTCACCTGTTCAAAGAACAGAGAGCTTTAGCGATACCCCCAGCGTGAGCGTGAGTGTGAAAATGTTAAAGTTTTTGGTGCAAGTTATTTCCTTTCTAATGTTTTTATCTACCACACTATTTTTTACTGATTACAATATACAAATACATATATTGCTTTAAAATTATTTGGATCAGACTTCACTGCAATACTTTATAAAAAAATATTATTAGACTAGTCTTTTAAAAACGATAAACGATAAATGTCTAAACAGGCGAGCATTGGGTGGCTTTGACACCACTCTGGTTTATAAAGCATTGCAGTGAAGTCTGATCCAAATAATTTTAAAGCAATATATGTATTTGTATATTGTAATCAGTAAAAAATAGTGTAGTAGATAAAAACATTAGAAAGGAAATAACTTGCACCAAAAACTTGAACATTTTCACACTAATGCTGACGCTGACGCTCACGCTCATGCCGGAGGTATCGCTATAGCTCTCTGTTCTTCGAACAGGCGAGCTAAAAAAAAGGAGTACATTCCAGGAGTACGAGCTTGGTGAAGGAGTACATGTAAAAAGGATGCCAACAGGTAGAAATGCACACATAAATGGAGTGTGTATCACCCAAGGTGGCCACCCCGTAGTGATATATAATGAGTACAGCAGATGCGAGTACAATCTAAAGGTTCGAGTCTGCCCTTGTGTGAAGAAAGTCGTTACAATCATTATCTGATCAATGCCAGAAAAGAGAAGAAAAAAAAAAAAACAACAAAACCCAAGATCACCCAGAAAGCAAACGGTCACTTCATCATGCCCCAAGCTTGCCCCGCAATTTGCTCGAGACCTGTTTGTTTGCATGTGTACGGTGAGTTTGCAGCTGCCAGCAAGCTGTGGCTATCGCAAAGCACCCCTTATCCCCCAAACAGTCAAAGATGAACATGCCACATAATGGGCCTGCCTGGGTCAAGGCAGAAGCAACCTTTGTGCTTTCAACCCATGGGACAAAAGGGGTGAAAAGGGTCTTGTTATACAAACCAGGAGATCGAGAGGCCACAAAGTCCAAGCTCTGATTTCACCTTTATTACTCAATGCATGTGTGTCATTTTACAGACGAACGTCTATGACTTTCCAATTTTGAGTTGAACATCAAGTGGCGGAGGAGAGGGACGGTCAAAAAAAAAGCAAGTGATAATGAAGAAGAGGATGATAAAATATCTTGCCATCTACCCATCTCCACCCTCACCACTTCCAAATTAGCTCATTTTGAAATGGGTCCACTTAATGGTGAGGATACTGGATTGGTAACCCGGAAGTTGCGGGTTCAAATGTGGCTGAAGGGAGCAGTTTTAAGGATTTGGATGGAAAACTTCTGGAAATTAATCTGGTCTTATGAGAATTCCTGCTGTCGCCACATAATTGTCAGTACAAAAAAAATTAAAAATACAGCTGGCTAATAAATGATCTTTGAAAAGGAGATCTACCTGTACCTGTAGTGCTAATTTACACTTTGCAATTGACTCTTAAATGCTCTCGGGGCACCAAAATACTGCGCTGCTCAAATTCCCAGGCTAACACATCAAACAAAAACTAAGGGCAAACATTCATGACATTTATCTGTGCTTATCAAGACACCACCTTGAGCCGACTGATTGCTCGTGATGCAGTTGTGGTTTGTACTGCGAAATGGAGGAAATAAAAAAAAATAATAATAATCAATTGGATCATGGAACTTTGGCACAGATGATGAGTCAGAGACAAATCAAATCATGATGTAGTTCACCATCTCTGCCAAATCAAAGGCACCACTTCCAATCAACATGATTTTCTGAACACAAAGCAGCCTTCATGATGAACGTAGAAATAGGCATTGTTTATTTTATTACTTAAACAAATGTGGCACAATTAATAACCCATGCCCACCCCTTCCCTCCCTCTAACCTCATCCTTCTACGGTCCACCTCCCTCCCGTCACTTAACTCCAATATCTCCATTAATGGTCATCACTCGATCTATATTCACCAAAGGCTTCTGTGGTCATCAAACCAACAGTATCTTTCATTGTGTGTCGGTACCTGGTGAACTTCTCTACCGAGAGATACTACTACTTCTACTCCTACAACTATAACGACAACAAATATTTCTACTTTGTGAGGCTGAACGGGCGAGTTTGTAGCCCAAGTCTTGCACGACCAGACTGATCCGGCCTGAAGCTGGACCGAAGGTGAATAAGATAGGAATTTGGCATTCGTTCAGAGTGCTGGTGATAACTGATCTCTTAGCTAAAGACACCGTGGGATCGTATCTATCCATGCCCACTAACTAATACTAGCAGAGACAGGACACAGTTATCCATCCAAGGGATGGCACACTAACTCAAACAACAACACTCTGCCCATGAAGCTTAGAAACATTAATCTCAGTATTTATCTTCTGGTCGGGAATCGAACCCAGACTAGACATCTCAAAAGCAAATGTGACATCATTAGCACTTCAATTTTAAAAAATGGTTAAAACGTTAATTGAGATCAAGTTAACTATTAAGAATGGGATTCGTAATGAGCCTGGGGTCAAATCCCAGGTACCACGTTGATTTGCACTCCGAATCCCTGTATTCTTGTGATTCATATTTAAGAGTACCGACGCTGATTTATTCCACTGTGACAGGTCCTTAAGCTCTTGGTGGACCAAAGACATTCTGATGAAGTCACAGCGATAACTTTCAGTGGCACCGTCACGTTTACGTACCTTGGACGTCAAAGGTCGGGCGAAAATAGTAACAGACAATATGGCATCATACTGATGTAACTTTCAGACAAGAAACAGGTGGACGTATTCAAGTACAACCCAACCCCCTCTCTTTGTCCTGAAACCTTGCTCTCGATGTAAATGTAATTTTTAAAAAGGTAAAATGCAGTGATGCGAATATACTCACTCAAAATCATGTGATTTTTCATTTTAAGGTGAGTCAAGCTGATTGGGACGCAAGCTTCCCTGAATTTGAGGATATTACAAAGTCATCAGCCATGCTGAAATAGGGAAGACCTCTGGTGAAC
Organism: Eptatretus burgeri; assembly: GCA_024346535.1. Classification (NCBI taxonomy): domain Eukaryota; kingdom Metazoa; phylum Chordata; class Myxini; order Myxiniformes; family Myxinidae; genus Eptatretus; species Eptatretus burgeri. The sequence continues at coordinate 133,482 of BROF01002262.1, forward strand.
ATGATGGTGATGTCCCTTATGATGACACACACACATTTTTTTGAACCCCAGCTGAGTCAAGCTAAAGGTTAAAGGTGGTTCCTGCTACCACTACCTCTTTGCTTGATACTTAGCATTTAAAAAAAGATAGAGTACTGATAAACAACCATCTAGATTGGCAACCATGGAGTAGGCTTCAGTGGGCCTAATGGCCTCCCATTGTGATGGAAGTTCCTTCTTGAATGAACTCAAATTAATTTAATTATTATTATTATCCAAGATATTATTATTAAAACTTAGAATGCAGAAAAGCTCAAGCTTGCACAGCAGTTCATGCCCTCCATAAAGTGTGAATATCTCCAGGTCGCAGACAGAGTAAGCAAAGGGTCTTCAAAGCTACGGTCAAGTCGATCGCTCTTGATGGGTGTGAATCCTGAACCATGACCCAAACATTGGAGAAATCACCAGATGGTACCTACACCCGATTGCTTTGTAAAGTTCTGAACGTCTCTGATATTGTGAGGGAACGCCGCCTTGGCCTTGAGGGTCATGTGATGCAACCTGAAGACCTCGCCAAGAAAATTCTACTCCAGGGGCCAGAGGAACCCCAGAGAAAGGGTCGTCCCCTCACAACCATTCGAGACATCATCAAGAAGGACACCGGCTTGTCAATGCTGTGTCTCATCGAGAATCCTGGAAAAATCTCATCATGTCACGATGACGAGTAGATGCCAAAAAAAAATATCCAAGGAATGGAATGACCTGCAGTACAATTCCAGGAAAGTGGTGAAAAAGTAATCTTTCTGGACAATTAAAATAATATATCCAATCACCTCAACGACCTACACCTCTGTCGCTTCTTCCCTCAAACCGGCAACACTGCGTAACGACTAAAACAGACAGGAGCACCTTGGGACAGACAGGACATTTGTAGCTTTTCACAAACACTCATTGTGAAAGATAGTGAGCATATGTTACAGGTCAGGAGCATCATTGAATTAGGTTAACATTAGATTGAGACCACCTGCTCGGAGCCTGCTCATTCAAATGGGATATGGCTTGCATTATGGTGTGCGGTGCACAGCGACAACATGCTCGGGCATTTCACTCGGCCCTCGTTGAATAGGAAATCCAAGAAAGGTCGTTTCCAAAAACTAAAAAAAACAAAACAAAAAGAGTTCAAGTGACAAAAGTTCATGTGAAATGTTTCTTTTCCATGGAAATACAAGGTGTCGCTGTCTTTGAAAGGTCTGTGGCCAGCAGTGACAATCTACTCGCCCGCCGTACACCGTGAAAGATCTTATCTCCGAAAGATTAGCAAACTTGGCGACAAACCCGCATGTCATCCTTTTCCCACCCTATTCCCACATTTCCGACATGCGGGCGGCAATTCTCAGGACACACGGTGAACACGCAATAAAAACGAAACGCCGGGAGATGGGGAGAGATTTATAGCGGGGAACATTTTGGTATATTTGTGTAACAGAACCCAATTACCAATCTCTTGACAAGCTAGTAATTTATTGTGTTTTCTCTTTGCTGAGCCCGTTTCTCATTGGGTACGGTGGTGTGACCATGCATCCCAATTCCATGGCACAAACAGAATACATATGGGCGCTCATCCGACGAGAAATGCATCATCACATCATGAGCGTGCCTTCCTTCAGAGGCTCCCATCATCCTGCTTTGCCGGCCAGACCTGACACAGGGCACATGGAAAAGATTTTGGAAACGTCTCCAAGATGCCAGCCCACTGAACAAACCCTTCCCGCAAATTAGTGTGTTCGAGAGGGGGATGGGTCAGGAGAAGATGAGGGCAGAGTGGAGGAGGCTAACATTTGGTGGAATAAAAATCACAAACTGGTCAAACGACTTCAGCTGCTCACTAAATCATACCATATCATGACTGGATGAATGTCACCTGAACTTCAAATATCCAGAGTTTGCACATAGACATAATTTAGCCAGAAACTCGGAAAAATAAAGTGTGTATTTATCACAACCCCTCTACAACTGCCTGACAAGTGGTCGACCACAAGGTGATAGAATTTCAGCCGTCCATCAGCCGACAGCTCGACCGACCAAGCTTTGCGTCGGTAATGCCAGCATCCCCAAAACATAGGGTATAAAGGCTCTCCAAGCTCGACGATTAAATTTCTTTTGGAATAAGGGAAACTGCAATGTCCTTTTATCACCTCCTTGCAAGTTTGCTTTGGCCCAGACTCGTCCATTATCCATTACTGATAAAATGAAAACAGATTATCAACTTCAAAACAATAAAAGACTGAATGCGGGCAAAAGCAACACAGGGAAATTTTTTTTTTTTAAAACACAACAGTTGCGTTTACCACACCTTGTTACCATGTAAACAAACCGAGAACAATCCAGAGAGACCAATGGATGCCAGGCACAGCTGAACGATGTGCATCTGCAAGCAAATCCTTCGAGAAAAGCCAGGTCATTGAAACACAGACAAAAAGAAAAAAAAACTAAAATCTTCACACAAGGCCACCGCTAAGAATCGGCAGATGTGACCAAAAAATAAAAACAGCTCGACAAAAAGGGTGGCGTTCAAGAAGTGCGAAAATGAGCGAAAGTCACTGGTCTGGGACTCAGACGTCAAACATTCTTCTGTTTTTCTTCCACATTCGGCCAACATTGTTCCAACAATAGGCCACACTTTCTCCAACAATAGGCCACACCTTCTCCAACAATACACCACTATTTTTCTAACAATAGGCCACACTTTCTCCAACAATAGGCCACACCTTCTCCAACAATACACCACTATTTTTCTAACAATAGGCCACACTTTCTCCAACAATAGGCCACACCTTCTGCAAAAATACACCCCTATTTTTCTAATAGGCCACACTTTTTAAACTGGCCACATTTTTCCAACAATAGGCTACACTTTTTTCAACATTAGGCCAAACTGTTTCCAAAAAGCCACACTTTTTCCAACAATACACCACACATTTTACAACAAATGGCCACAATTTTACAACAATAGGCCACACTTTACCAGTAGTAAGCCATAATTTAACCAACAATAAGCCATACATTTTCCAACAATAAGCCATACTTTTACCAATAAGAAACCATCATTTTGTCTAACAATAGGCCATACATTTACCAACAATAAGCAATACTTTTACCAATAAGTAACCATCATTTTGTCTAACAATAGGCCATACTTTTATCAATAATAAGCCATACTTTTACCAATAAGTAACCATCATTTTGTCTAACAATAGGCCATACATTTACCAACAATAAGCAATACTTTTACCAATAAGTAACCATCATTTTGTCCAACAATAGGCCATACTTTTATCAATAATAAGCAATACTTTTACCAATAAGTAACCATCATTTTGTCCAACAATAGGCCATACTTTTATCAATAATAAGCAATACTTTTACCAATAAGTAACCATCATTTTGTCCAACAATAGGTCATACATTTACCAACAATAAGCAATACTTTTACCAATAAGAAACCATCATTTTGTCCAACAATAGGCCATACTTTTACCAATAATAAGCAATACTTTCTCAACATTGGGCCAAACCGTTTCCGAAAAGCCACACTTTTTCCAACAATACACAACACTTTTTTTGGTATAAATTGTGGAGGCTCATATGAGAAAAACACACAACGCCCAACAAGGGGGACAGGAAACAAGAGGGGTGGGAGAGGGAAAGATAAAAGAGTGGGGAACAGAGATATTAGGAGATCTGTGGAAGGGAGAGGGATGGGGCAGGGAACACGGGGAATAGAAGATGGACACCACAGGGACTTTCAGGACCTTACATGACAGGGAACCTTCCGGAAGGAAGGCAGGGAATTTGAAGGAGGTGAGTTTGGGGTGGATTAGCGGAGGTAGAAAAGATCGTGGTTTTGAATAGGGAAAGATAAGAGGTGGTGGTGAACAGCTGTTTTGAAGACCTGAAGGCAAAATGGGATTGAAGAGAGTGTGGGAGTTTCTTCCAAAGGTGGTGAAAAGGTGAGCTGAAAGAGTGAAGGTGAGCAGTGATTCGTGATTTTGGTAGTTTGACTAGAAGGGGGTTGTTGGCAGACCTTGAGCTCCCTGCTGAAATATGGGAGGGACACATCACATACAGAACAGGGGGGGGGGCGAGACCGGAGAGGAGACGGTAGAAGACAGAAAGACCACCAACATGTCTGCAGTGAGAGAATGAGAGACCCAAAGACTCAGCTTCATCGTGGTAGATACCAATGATCCTAAATGCCTTCGTTTCCACAGCGTGAAGCCAAGAAAGGTGAGAGGCAGGAGCACCAGCCCAGATGGGAAAGCAGTACTCCAGCAGGCTGCGGACAAAAATTTGTATGTGGTCAGGAGCTCAGGTGAGCTGATGAAGGATCTTGCACGACGGAGTATGCCCAGTCGGCAACTGGCTTTGTAGGCGAGGTTGGAAATGTGTTTTCCCCAGGAAAGATCATGGCAGATAGTGAGACCCAGAAGCTTGAATGAAAGGACTTCTTCCAGAGGACTGTTGAGAAAGTAGATTAAGGGGGGGTTGCCAAACCGTCCTAGTGGAGAGGCATAGTGAGAGTGAGAGATTTGTCCGGATTGAAAGACATGTTCCACGTGTGGACCAGTTTGTGATCTGCAATGAGCGAAGAAGCTGCTGCTTGATGGTCTGAGGGATGACAGATGGTACGGCAGAGGGTGGAGTCAACAGCAAAAAGATAAAAGAGGATTTTCCAGAGAGTCAGAGAGATCATTGATGAAAACCAGAAAAAGAACAGGGCCCAGAACGCGACCTTGAGGAACTCCAGCCTGGACAGGAAGAGGAGATATAGAGAACTCCATTTAGGGCTGCATGTTGACCGTGACAGGAAAGGAAATCTGCGAGCCATGAGTGGACATGGCCTTGGATAAAAAAATTTTTATAACAATCGGCCACATTTTTCCAACAGTAGGTCACATTTTTTCCAATAGGCCACATTTTTTAAATCAGCACCATTTTCCAACAATAGTCCACACTTTTTCCAATAATAGGCCACAATTTTTAAACAATAGGCCACATTTTTCAAACGGCCACATCTTTCCAATAGTCCACACTTTTTCCAACAATAGGCCACACTTTTTTCAACAATAGGCCACACTTTTTTCAACAATAGGCCACACTTTTCCAACAATAGACCACACTTATTCCAACAGTAGGCCACACTTTTCATCAATAGACCACACTTTTTCCAACAATGGACCACACGTTTTCCAACAATAGGCCCCACTTTTTCCAACAGTAGGCCACACTTTTTTCCAACAATAGGCCACACTTTTCCAACAATAGACCACACTTTTTCCAACAGTAAACCACACGTTTTCCAACAGTAGGCCACACTTTTTTCCAACAGTAGGCCACACTTTTTTCAACAATAGGCCACACTTTTTTCAACAATAGGCCACACTTTTTCCAACAATAGGCCACACTTTTTTCAACAATAGACCACACTTTTCCAACAATAGACCACACTTATTCCAACAGTAGGCCACACTTTTTTCCAACAGTAGGCCACACTTTTCATCAATAGACCACACTTTTTCCAACAATGGACCACACGTTTTCCAACAATAGACCACACTTTTCATCAATAGACCACACTTTTTCCAACAATGGACCACACGTTTTCCAACAATAGGCCACACTTTTCATCAATAGACCACACTTTTTCCAACAATGGACCACACGTTTTCCAACAATAGGCCCCACTTTTTCCAACAGTAGGCCACACTTTTTTCCAACAATAGGCCACACTTTTCCAACAATAGGCCCCACTTTTTCCAACAGTAGGCCACACTTTTTTCCAACAATAGGCCACACTTTTCCAACAATAGACCACACTTTTTTCCAACAATAGACCACACTTTTTCTAACAATAGACCACACGTTTTCCAACAGTAGGCCACACTTTTTTCCAACAGTAGGCCACACTTTTTTCAACAATAGGCCACACTTTTTCCAACAATAGGCCACACTTTTCATCAATAGACCACACTTTTTCCAACAATGGACCACACACGTTTTCCAACAATAGGCCCCACTTTTTCCAACAGTAGGCCACACTTTTTTCCAACAATAGGCCACACTTTTTTCCAACAATAGGCCACACTTTTACAACAATAGACCACACTTTTTCCAACAATAAACCACACTTTTTCCAACAATAGACCACACGTTTTCCAACAGTAGGCCACACTTTTTTCCAACAATAGGCCACACTTTTTCCAACAATAGGCCACACTTTTTCCAACAATAGGCCACACTTTTTTCAACAATAGACCACACTTTTCCAACAATAGACCACACTTTTTCCAACAGTAGGCCACACTTTTTCCAACAATAGGCCACACTTTTCCAACAATAGACCACACTTTTTTCAACAATAGGCCACACTTTTTCCAACAATAGACCACACTTTTTCCAACAATAGACCACACTTTTTTCAACAACAGGCCACACTTTTTTCAACAATAGACCACACTTTTCCAACAGTAGGCAACACTTTTTCCAACAGTAGGCCACACTTTTTCCAACAATAGGCCACACTTTTTCCAACAATAGGCCACACTTTTCCAACAATAGACCACACTTTTTCCAACAATATACCACACTTTTATCCAACAATAGGCCACACTTTTTCCAACAATAGACCACACTTTTTGCAACAATAGACCACACTTTTTTCAACAATAGACCACACTTTTCCAACAGTAGGCCACACTTTTTCCAACAATAGGCCACACTTTTTCCAACAATAGGCCACACTTTTCCAACAATAGACCACACTTTTTCCAACAATAGACCACACTTTTATCCAACAGGAGGCCACACTTTTCCAACAATAGGCCACACTTTTTACAACAATAGGCCACACTATTTTCCAATAATATTCCACACCTTTTTCAACAACCCACATTTTTTTTACAACAAAAAGCTGAAGTTTTTCCAACAACAGGAAAGTTGTCCAACAACAACAACAGGAAACAACAAGTGATGAATGATCACACTGTAGTCACAACCTGCGATGCAAAAAACAAAACATCAGCAGAGGACGACAGGCCTAATGTGATAGGCCCACCAGAAAACCAAGATGGTGGCCATATCATTTTGTTTGGGTGGCATGGTGGATGGAGTCAAGCAACAAATGTGGGTATGGTCCAGCAGCTGTCCAACCATTGAGTGCACATTTTTATAATAACCTCAAACAAGAACCCCAACAACAACAGAAACGGAAGCTCTTGTTGACCTGTGACATGTCGCAGGTAAAAAAAGGGATAGTATAGCAAAGTGAAAGGAGCTGTGAGTAAATGTGCCACCAGGCTTGAAACCATAACAGAGATAACGCATTGGATTTAAATTGGACAAGGCTGGTAGAGTTGTTTGGGTACATAAGACAATGGATCCGATGGACAAGGAGTAAAGTTCCAGTCACATGTGACACATCAGTTTCTCCAGTTTCATTGGAACTTTGCCCTTTCATTGCAACACCTTGTCCATTTTAACTACATTATTATTATTATACTCATTGTGATAGAAAATTCCCAGGAAGTAGAATAATACTGCTGGGTAGGCAACTTGTGCATCTTCGCCATCTTTACCTTACCAATGTGACCGAGGCACTGTCACAAAGTCCATCATCCATGCATTGTTCATTGAACTCAGCAATGGCAGCAATCACAAAACTACAGCTGCATCATGATAGAGGCTTGTTGACGGATTCAAGCAAACAATCAATGATCATAACAAATAATAACCTGAACTCCAACCACTGTATACATCGTTTTTGATTAACATTCGCCAGTTTCTCACATTGACCACCATTAATTTGCGATAAACCCATTGACGCATGCACATGACCCTCATTTCACAATTCCAAACATCACCCTGATACAACCATCCATCATATAGATCAATCTATTTACAATATCTCTGATAGATTAGTGATTGACTTTTGGCATCTTTTAACCAAAGACAACCAAAGAGGGCACAGAAATTTATCACAAGAGGCCATTTGGCCCACTATGCACGTGTCATATTCACAACTCCGACATTATGAGTTAAATGTCTATGTGATGCTTTCACGATATGTCGGCCGCTTGAGTTTGTTCACCTATCGATCTGAAACTCAGAACTGCTTCGCAGGATGAAGCTTAAATTCTATATACATCTTCAAAAGGAAAATTCTTTCCAATGCAAATTTAAATTTAGTTGCAATAGGTAAATGCCACAAGGCATTACAAATCCAAATGCTGCAAACAACTCGGTGCTCATATTTGCTCTGTACGAGGTCACTCAATTTGGAAACAGTGGTGACTTATTGGTGAGGATACTGGAATGGCAACCTGGAGATCATGGGTCCAAATCCAGCTGAAGACCGCAGTATTAAGGACTTGGATTCTAAGCTTCAGGAAGTCAAGCGAGTTTGAGCAGAATTCCCATGCCACTGGTGGTAAAACCCCAGCTGGCTCATTAATGATCTTCAGGGTGGGGCAGAATGCTACAGAGGTAGCGCACTTACCTTTGAGCTGTCGAGTATGGGTTTGATTCTCGGCCCGGCTATAAACCAATGGACTTGGTGTTTGACAGGCCAGGCATTACATCACAAAGTGTGCCATCCTTTAGATGGATGTTAAGCCGGGTTTCCCATATACTACCATTACCAGGAGGACAATAATGATCTCAGTGTTGCTGGAACAATTGGTGAGTCATTACCGGCAACCTTCCTAAATCAGCTACAGTCAAACGTCAGGTCTGGCCAGCCAGTTTGTCAAACACTTGGACCAAAAAAAACAAAAAAACAAATTTACTTGGTGTAAATGCAGTAGTAGTTGTTGCAGTAAGAGGGTGGAGAAAATCTGACAAGTGTAACTCATCGCAACCACCCTACCAAACTACATATTCCTGTATACACGACTTTTTCAGGATTCAATGTTGCATATAATCTTTATAAAAGTGGGACATATACAGATTGGATGACAAGTCAAACTCTCCCATTTTCAAAGAGTCAATTCTGTGCCGGATACCTTGCAGGGCCTCAGAGTCCGAGCCACGCCATGTGCTCGCTCGGGGCACACACGACTCACAGGAATAGGAAAGGCCCGTTTGCAATTCTCCAGACCAGTTGGTTCACGAGAGCCGGGATTTTACATCACCAGTAAAACCAGCTGCAAAAAAACTCACTTTATCCCACTTCCTTGGACCGGCAATTTCACTTTAAAGTGAGCAGCGTCTGCCGAGGCGCCAAAAGCATTGCTGAAGAATGCTTACCATTACTGCTGGCAGCCGACCAGCCAGCCAAGATTCTAACACACGGTGAGATCAACAGTACAGTGCTGTGTCGGAGAACCTGTGTATACATTAGGTGCATTGTACATCTTCATGTCACAGCAGGATGACAAGTACGGTGAAGAGCAGCTCCCTTTATTTGTTGCATTACTTAGTTGCTTGTGGAGCAGTTTCTGTGCTTGTCTTGAGGGAAGAAAGCTTGCTGGAGGTACTCCACAACAGGTAGACTAAAGTGGTGCCGTGAGAATACTCAACACTATCGTGTGTAGGCACGAGGGATGCAATTGGGAGGTGGAACACCGTTTAGATTGCCAGGTGACCAGCCTGACTCGGAGCATTTCTTTGTTCATGCAGAGCACAAACATTGATTGATGTTTGTACATCATTTAATTGGTCCACCAGCTTTTGGCCTGTGCTGCAAGCCTCGCATGTTAATCTAGGTTATACCGATGTACACCGGCTCATTTGGGTGGTGATCAATGGCAATGCCCTTGTGTAGATGTACCACGACCTCCTCCCGAACCTCCATCGATGAGAGATCTCAAATATTTCCTTAATCTAGTTTTAAGATTTGATCCTTTCCGTTTTTTTTTTTAAAAGTCCTGCTTGTTTCCCTCAAATGACATTCCCACTGGAGGTCACCTTCGCACCTTGATGTTTCGATAATCTTGTATTTAAATAAAATTTGTGTGCAAGTTTAAAAGGGTGTCTTCTCAAATGGAGTATCCAGAGTTGCACCGATACGGTCGTGCCTTATCCCTTACCCAAATCCCCCATAAGAATTACACATGGAAGTTTAGTGGGTTTTAAGTCCAGTGAGAAATAGTCCCTATGGGGCATTCTGTCGAACCATTACAATTTCCCATAAGGAAGCAAATCACCCCACGGGCTTTTCCCATGGGAGAAAATTTGTCCAGTAGGAATGCCATGCGAATTTTTGGGGACATTTGCATAAGACGTGATACAAATACTGCCTGTTACATTGACCGGCAGCAACTAGAGCCACCGTGAAAAATTGGGAGCACATCGATACAGCTGGGATTAAAATAAATAAATAAATAAATAAATAAAACTACTGCTCAAGCTCTGACTCAATAATGGAGGATTCAATTCGGACGTGTCTCATTGGATTACATCACCAAAAAATTATTAAATAAATAAACACCAGGTTTCCTATGCAATGAAATGCCTGAGTTTTACATGACCTTGCTATCGTGTGCAGCCTGCGGCTGCTGGTCGCATCATTTTCTGGGGGGACAGCTGTGCAACTGCTGCAGTGCCCACCATTACCAGTTCACTGGTGCTCATTTAGCCGACCTCAGAAGGATGACAGGATGACTCGACCACACCTGGTGTTAATTGAACGGCCGACAGGGGCTCAAACTCAAGACCTTAAGATCTTAAGCCAGCCACCTTCACCGTGAAGCCAATGCCAGGCTTTACATCACCTTATCATGATTAATTCATGTCCGCATTGCTATATTAAGTCGATCATCGATTCAGAAATTCTAAGTCTGGTGTCTATCTGCTCAAAGTGGCTACTTGTGGCCCCCTAGTGGGACATTAACAGTACAATAAATTCCATATATTATCTTGTCTGTAGTGCTTTTGCAAACATGTTCTGGAGAAGCAAGTCATCAGACTGGGTGTACAGCCATTGAGCCAACGAGCACACATTCCTTCACTAAACAGACACCATATCCATGGAAACCTTCACCATACCGTCCAACCGCAGACATTAGTAGACCAGACTCTATCCATCTGTACAAAGACTCCTTTCTCCTTTTTTGAAGCTCCATGCCCCTCCTCCATCACCAGTCATCAACATCCCCAGAAGTTTCCTCACCTCATTCAAACACAATCCTCCCCCCAACCGAAAGAGAGAAAAAACTGTCACTACTTAGAAAATTCCCTTTTCCCAAGACCCGGTTCAGGACACCAGTCTCGATAGACTGACGATCACATGGAAACTTCCAGCGCTCCAGAAAGTCAAAGGAGAAATGCATTTCCGGCACATTTGATGTACACGAGCAGCCCTCCGCCATGCTTACAACGGTCTCTGTGTGCTCCGACCGTGCCAGGGGTCTCCATTAAACAAGCTTCACTACAAACACACTGTTCACTCGGCTTGAATTGCCTTGGGTCACCAGGAGCATTACAGTGGTGGTCTGCCAGTTACTGTCACGCCAAAGACCACACGTTCATGACATCATCACTTACAACTGAATTAGCAGCTCCCAAGAGGAGCAGTCGAGCAGACCTGATTGATCAGTTGTGCGCATTGTGCAGGTGAGGTGGCTTATCATTATATGAGAATTATATTTATGGGTTGAAATTTCAAAATCTTCACCTTTTCAAAATTTTCAAGCCCAGTAAACTGGTATTAATTAACATGATAAACACTCTTAGAAAGAGGAGTTTCAAAGTTTAAGTTCTGATTGAGAATCTCAATCAACTCCCATTGAGCAGATACAGCACAGGTTTGAAACATTTTACTGAAAAAGGTCATTAACACCTCCGGTGGTCAAGAGTTCTTGGAGCTCCACAAGCAGTAGATCA